>VZRW01004681.1:0-34449 GCA_013398125.1 Aegotheles bennettii | reverse complement strand
CCTGCCTCCGCCCCCGAGGGTCCCGCAGCGCGCCCGGGGTCCCGCAGCATGCCCGAGAGGTGCCAGCCCGCCTCCGGGGATCCCGCACCTTTCCCGAAGCGTCCTGTACCGCTCCCGGGGGTCCCGTTCATGCCCGGGCGGTCGCGCTCAGTGCTCCCTAGAAGTCCCGCTCCGCGCCCGGGGGATCCTGCCCTGTGGCCCCGGGATTCCGCACTGCCCTCAGGAGTCGTTCTCGTCCCCCGGAGAGTTCCCGCACTTTGCCTGAGATTCCCGCACCGCATCCTGGGGGGTCTCACACCGTGCCCGCAGAGTCCCGCTCCTCGCCCAGGGGCGATCCCGCACCCACCCGGGCCCCGTTCCCGAGGTACGCGTGAGGACCTGCCTGCTCCCTCCCGCGGCCACCTACCAGGCACCACCGGGCAGTTCAGTTCCCCTCTCTCCCACGACTCGGGGGAGAGGAGACGCGGGGAGAGGGGCAGCCCGCCGGGAGCAGGTGATGCTGCCGAGGCTGGGCCGTCGAGGGGGGAGGGAGCGGGCTGGAGGAGCCTCCTCCTGCCCCCGGGCTGCGGCAGCGCAGCGGAGCAAGTCCTGCGTCTGCCGCGGGTCCCCACGAAGTGGGCTGCTCGCCGTTTACCTTCCCGCTTTTGTGCAGCAGCGGTGCCAAGTACCGCGCAGATAACGACAACGCGAACGGGATTGATCCGCTATTGATTCACCCCCGCCGATCTGCTGAAGTGGCAAAGCACGGCGTTATTTGCCGGCGGTGCAGCGTGAGGTGCGGAGTGCGGCCCCACATGCTCCGGAGGGAACTGATTTCTCCTCCCTATTGTACCCCGAAGTAGCTGCCCGTATCAAGGCTCATTTATGCCTTAATAAAAGGCAGATGCAATTGGAAGCCAGGCCAGCTCCCAGTATAACTGTAGAGCACAGCCGCGCCGACCTTCGAGATGGGAACATTTTGCCAATTCCACCGGTATCGTTTTGAAAATTGCCGAGTATGAACGTGGAGGTTTATTCCTCTGATACAAATTTTGACACAAAGAAAAATATTTTCTACACTTCTGGCAAACTTTTCCAAACGTTTCATTTAAAAAGTCCTCTAAACCATCAACACCATCATAACCAACTGCAGGGTCTGGAAAAAAAATCTGCTTAGTAACTATTTCTGACAAAGTTTTTTCCTAAACAATTTTCCCTTGAAAAAATCAAGCAGAAATGTTGCAGAAAATTCTCTTCTGATTCTCCTCGGTTGTTTTGGTTCCTTTTTTAAGAAAGGTGGAGTTAGAATTCATTACATGTTCTAAGCAAAGCATTCAGTAACCTCTTATTGTAGAGTCAACACAAATACTTACCCTGCTGTTGTGTTCCTGGTAATAATTTTGAAGTCTTACTAGTGTCCTCAGTTGTGAAGACTGCAAGAGACTGGGGATCCTAAGATAATATATTTCTCTCTGATTATCTTCACTGGTTATCCCTTACATTACCATTGCTGTGCAGAAAGGGTTCTTTTTCTTACGAATTGTGGTGTATGTTTTCATTCATAAATTCATTGTTTATCACTTTTCTGTTTCATCAATTATAGAAATTTTAATCACTGCAGAATATAGCTTGTCCAGATATTACATCAACATTTCAATGTTGTGCATAGGGATCTGAATTTCTGCTACATGTTTTTTTCAAAAGACATAATTAACTGGCAGTAATATTAAGATCAAAATTAATGACCTGCATAGAATGACATTTAGTTACAGAAAGTTTGTGAGAAAGCAATGCAGCAATGCACTGAGTGCAGAGTGAATTTCTCAAAGCTATCCAAATACAGGAATGTGAACAGAATGCTTCCTGGAGACAAATGAGGTCATCTTAGTGGGTCATTTGGAGATTTCAGCATAAAATTTGAAAGATCCTGCAGAAATATTGTCACTGAC
This sequence comes from Aegotheles bennettii, assembly GCA_013398125.1. Classification (NCBI taxonomy): domain Eukaryota; kingdom Metazoa; phylum Chordata; class Aves; order Caprimulgiformes; family Aegothelidae; genus Aegotheles; species Aegotheles bennettii. The sequence continues at coordinate 32,521 of VZRW01004681.1, read as the reverse complement.
TTTGGAAGTGATACTGCAGCACAGCAGCCCATCGGATGGTTACACAACCGAAGTCATCACAGGCAAGAACGCGAGAAATTGCCCAGGAAGGTGAGCAGCAGCAGCTCCCTGGGCAGCAAGGGCACGTACGTTTCTGTAACACCCGGTGAGATCTCTAGTGGCAAAAGAGGATGTGGTGGGCTCACTGCTCAGGTCAACACACCTGGTGACCCTGTCCTTAGCCACTGCTGTGGCCACTGGATATGCCCCGTACTCCTGTTTTGCCTGGCATGGAGGGCAAAAACGTGTTATCTTGGCTTTGCATCGAGCCTGTCAAGCTGCAATCTGCATTATAACTTACAGCTCCTTACATCAGCATGATCTTGCATTGCTCTTTTCTGGACAAGAGACCCAGTCCCTTGGGGGCAGCACATTTAGAAATGCCAGTTCTCTCCTCCCAGTGTTCTGCAGACCCAGACGTCTTCTCTTTTTTTATCTGCACCAAGAAATAACACAAGACTCAGGAACTGCATTTATTTTTTTATTTAATGCATTGTGGTTTCTTTTCACATAAGCAGTCTGAGCACTGAGCTGTCTGAAGAAGCATCTCCCTTTGCAAAGCAGTTTCTCACGTGCTTCTGCTAAAACACAGCAACTCCCCTGAGCTGTGGTCATGCTTTTACACAGAGGGCTGACTTGAGGTTTTTGGCAGGTTTTTACATCTTCATCTGAAAACATGTGCTGGAATTTGCTTGATTCATTCATCTGGAAAAGGAGAGAGGCCATTTCTAGCTTCCTGATGCAGGAAGAGTTATTGGCAGCTGTTTATGGTGGGCATGAGCTTAGCTGCTGGCAGTGGGGGAAAAGAGATGAAGGGAAATCTGAGCTATAACACCATCATCTTCATTGCACTGCAGTGGTCTGTAATACTGCAAAATGGTGTTAACTGGTGCTCACCAGCTTAAAAGGATCGTGAGACGAAGACTGTTAGGGAAAGTGGCACATACAAGGCTGGCTCACACTATCTTGTGCTCCAGCCAAAGGTCTACCAGAAATATCAGTATTATGGAACAAATAATTACAATGTGTCCAGACTAGTTTTTACAAATATTAACTAACTCCTTCAAAGCTGCTGTTATTAAGTTAAGACAAAACTTTTGTTTTAAATCCCTCTTAAAATGAGAAGATTTTCACCAGTGGAGTGAATGGAGTGAAAAGTTTGCACTAGTGAACATATGGCTACCTCGGAAGGGATTGTGCCCCCCATAAAATGGCTTACATCTTTTTTATGGCTCTCTGCAGCATGCAGTGAGCCTATCCGAAGTCAAGCTGCCACTGGCTAACCCAAACTAGAAACAACAATGCCCTGAGCACTGTTGTGCATGAGTCTGTTGTGTTGTGTAATGCTGCCATCCCCGGGGGCTGGCCATTTTTCTCCCGATTTGCTTTCTTCCCTGAATTGCCTTCATTCAACCAAATTCTGTCAGCAGTTACACCAGGCGGACCCTATTAAAGGCGAATGGACTTAATGTTCTTCCTCCACAAATGCTCATAATTTAAACGGCACAGCTGTGGGACAAAGTGGGAGTAACTCTGCCTTAGGTAGTTTCTTGGGGAAAGAAAAGGAGGGGGGAGGGAAGCAATTAGAATGACAATTCTGTCAGCGAGTGCTTAATCTGATCTGCTCTGGCTGCTGCAATCCCACCCGCTCCAGCACACGGGACAGGGATTGCACCATCACTTCCAGTGCCTGCAGCATTTGCTGATACACAGCCACGGCCACCACAGCAGCCGCACCACTGCCCCTACAAATCACAGCTTTTCACTCTCCCATTGGCTTACGTGTTTCTCAGTGCAAGACTCTGGGTTTCATTTGCACCCTGGCTGGATGCAAATCATTTTGTTCAATTTGCACTACGTCCACAGAGACTCGGTCCTCCCTCTTGTACAAACCAGAGGAACTACTGTCGTAATATTATGTTTTTACATTCTCACAAATGAGAGGTAGATTAGAAACAGAGCACTCCTGTGCTTGCTTTTGTGTTCCCAATCTGAGGACTGTGTATGTTCCTTTGATCTAAGAAAATCAGTGGGAATTTATGACTTTTGTTGTTTAGTTCAGGAAGACAAACCTTCTTTGTAAATTATAGGACCCCTCCTTAATTAGTCTGAGAAAATAACTTCATATAATGCAACATAGCACCTTCAATTCACTAAATAGCATATTTCCAATGATAACCATGTATTACCAAGAGAAAGATAAAGAATTGTAAAGGGTTTGTGAGGCAGCAGGATCTGGTAACTTGAGGAAACACTGCATCTACTGCAGAGCCAGGAACAGAACTTAGAGCTCCACAGTTTTTTCTGATTTTTTAAGGATGAGTTGGATAGTAACATATGAGTACTCAGAGGAGAACACTGCTAGCATTTGAATTTAAAAGCATCTGTAAATGTTTCTAGGAATACGTGTACCATAGCAGATCTTCAATCAAGCAGAAGGAAAGAAATTTATCAGTGCCAGCTACTCACTGGTTACTGGGATATTAACACATTTCTTAATATGTCAAGGCAGATGTGCATGTGCATTAAACATCTTCCACTTATGGGAAGTATGTTTGCAATTTATTCCAAAAACACATAATGCAGAAGCTTGTTTAATAGAATATGACAGACAGCAAGCTACTGAATCACTATTTACTGAGGTAGGTAGGAAACTCCTGGTATCTGTCCTAATTTGAACTAATCTGAAATTACAATGTGACCTGTAGCGGAATAGGTCTAAAGCAGGGCCTTGGAAGCATAATGTATAGATGATGACTTGTGTGGAAATGCTGAATACTATTGTTACACAGGCTAACTAATTCAGTAATTACACATTGGTTATACGATCTGACTTGACTGTCACAGCTGAATTCTTGCTTACAACAAATTTACAGGGCTCTACAGTGCTACATTTCTTCAAAAATTTATGGGAAAGCATAGTTGGTAGGGTAAAAGAAGACAGGGTCTTTCAGTGGGAAAAGCATGTCTTAAGGAATGGTGAAGAAGGATTGCATGTTATCTTTTCATTTCTCCTACAAGCTTATAGGGTTGGGTTTTTTTGTTTTGTTTTGGGGTTTTTGTTCTGTTTGCTTAGGAAGATGAAGTAGGAGGTGGTTGGGGCCTTCTTTCTTCAACCTTCTTTCTCTTCCTTTAATTTCTTCTTTGCTGTCTTACTTCTTGGTTTTCAACCCTATTACTATTCAGTGTTACTAAGGTAGTCCCTTAGGAACCTCAATCCAAGCACATAATTTCATTTGAGTAGATATGTTATAATCAAGTACAAGGGAAGAAATCCTGAAGATTGGATAAGGCAGACAAGGCTATAGAAGAAACTGAAAATCAGGGTTTGGAAGGTGAGGTAATACTGAAATGAATAGAGCAATATTAAAACTATAGCAGTGTTTCAATTGCTTAACTTTTAAACCTGCTTTTTTCTCTTTCTCTTCAAATAGAGTATATTTCTCTTCAAATATTTCTCTTCTCTTCTTGTAGTTCTGGTTTTTTTTTGTTTCCTTTTGGGGATTTGTCCTTACTTGGCATTTCTGTTCAGCTCTGAAGTCCTTGACATGTCCATTTCTCTGACTTGCCATCAGTCACCGGCTGTGTGGGTGAAAGATAGAATTGCAAAGATTTCCTTCAATACTTAAGAGAAAAACAGGCCAGGAATCAATATTGCTATACAGGCATATAGCCCTGATTATTGAAATGTAAGGGTATTTACATCTGAAAGCATTCCACCATGCTCTTCTCATGAATAATGAAAGAAGTTATGGCATTTTTGTGGGTCTGGGTTAGCCAAATAAAATCTTTGGAGTGTATGAAGGGACCACTACATCTTCATTACCGTCCTGTGTTTACTTAATGTGTTCTGAAAAAAACCAGCACAAAAGCTTAGAATTTTGTCAACACATAAGTTCCAAAGTGAGTCAATACAGAAGTCCTCCAGCTCTAGAGATACTGCATTTTAGTAAAATGGTATGAAGTTCATTCATTTTCACCCTTTGAAATGTTAGGTCTTCAGTCTAAGACAATCAGTTAGGACCTTCTTCAGTCAGTGCAAGTGGTTTATTCCATGCATCTTAGACACATACCTGATGAGAAGAACTGCTCTTTCGGGGATGCTCATTTTCATCTGACTGGCTACAGGAAAAGCTTGAGCCTAAAGGCTTAGGCTAAAAACCTGAAATCAAAAGACTAAAGTGAAATGCATGCTATGTGATTAAAGAACACTGAAATGTCTTTCTGGTTAAGACAAAGAATATTTACATTATTATTTTTTTGTGATTTAGCAGTTATGGGGAACTACTGACCAAAATGTCAGCACCAACAAAATGACTGCCAGCCCATTGCAGATGAGACACTAGCACATTTTCAGTGACACATCCAAGAAGAAATATTGATGTTCGAGAAGGAATGCTTGTTCTACCCTCAAAAGAACATATAACCATCCTCGTCACTACATCTACAGGCTGGCTGAAAATGTAATGTTGAGTGGAGAAAGTGGATAAAATTGAGTTGTTTACCGCGCATTGCTCTCAGTTGTAAAACACTGCTTTGCCAAAGTCTTTTTTGGCTCCTATCTAATTTTCTATCAAATAGCAGTATGTTCTGTTTCATTATGCTTGGTATGCTCTATAGTCTCCCCAGAAACCTCCCTGAATTCAGAACATTAACATCTTTGAAACCCCAGCTTAGAACTAGTGTCAGATCCAATGCCCAGCAAAGAATAATTAAGCAGGGCACAGGCTGTACGGGTGGTTGATAGTGCTTACACACTGCATGTACCTAATTTGTGGACTTCTCTGCCCTTTCTGGGAGTTTTTTTGAATGTAAGAAAGCTACATTTCATATAGTTTTATTAACAGGGCATACAACATGATACAGTTTTGTGCTGCTTAAAGGTGGGAGCCATTTCACATCCAGCAGTTCAAATATAGCAAGGAGATACACCTTTTGCTGAATCCATCTGCTCAGAGTTTTGACTAGAAAGAATAAAGAAAGGTGTCATTAAGGTAATTGGTCACAGCCTGGCTATGAGCCATCAAAAGAACACGACCATAAAAACCTCAAGATATTTTCAGCACAGATAGAAAAACATTATTATCATCCTATATAGTGCTTGTGAAACCTCATCTGTATTCACTTCTGATCACTCATATTACAAAAAAATGCGCTACTAGGATGTTCAGAGGAATGGAGAGTCAAGTGAAAGATATGGTATGAGAAAGACTAGGATGCTTTAGTCTGCAAAATGAGAATAACAGTGAGTATGAGTTCTCCTTTTGAAAATGAGAAATAAAACCAGGAGGTGAATATGAGAAATTTAGGCTCAAGAGCTGTACTGATAAAAGAACAAATCAATATAAACTGCTCAAGAACACAATCTGGGTAAAAATTAGGATATTTCCAAATGTCAAGGAAGTAAATTTCTGGAACATTCTTTCATTAGAGAGTTGTGGGGGAAACAAATTTGATTGGTTTTTGAGTGGTTTTTAATCAGCTGATGAAAATGGTTGTATAGAGGATTGCCTGCAATAGTGAGGTACTAAGTACATGGATTTATGGACTCTTAAATCTCTTCCCAGTCCTGACATTTTTAAAGATACCAATACAAGCAAATATGGAAAAGCTCCAAATTAAAGTAGCAACATTTAACATTTGCACAAATGAAGCTGTGAATTTGCCCTGATCGAAAGTCCTTTTAAAGCTACATCCGTTTTTTACAGTGATTAGAATCAGGTGTTTTAAGAACTGCTTCTTTCAGCAACAAACATCTATTTATATGCCCATTTTGAATGTGGAAACACTAGACAAACATAGATGCAAGCAATGCATCTGATGAGACTGGGCTTACCAAAGTGAAAACAGGCAAGCCAATTATAAATCAGCTATGGAGCAACCTGATTGCTTAATGGAAAGATATATGAATCCCGCAGTGACCTTAGGTTTAATGGTGCTGTAGCACCCCCTTGTACAAATACAGTAAATAGTACAGAACTCAGTAAAATATTTATCTGAATTAATTATGAGGGTTCTAACAAAGTGTCAAAACATGAGCTTTTTGACCCCCACAGGTGTATGAAAAATTTTTGGATGATCCCTATAACATGGATTTTTCCAGATATCTGAGTTAAAGTAGTTGCAGCAGAATCTGTTATTTTATTAGTACTTTCTTGAACACCAGGCGCTGCTCATTGCCATGCAAGAGGAAAAAAACAACACTCATCTCCTTAAGGAGCTGAAGACATTCAAAGCACATAGTGCTTTCTCAAAGGCAAATCAACTTAACATTAGCATTGCTTCCCAGTTCTGTGCTATAAAGAGACTGCAAAGTAATTTAAAGCAAACTGCTTTGCAAACATATAGGATTCACTTGCTAAACACAGGAGCTCTACAAGTAGTGCTGGGTCATCTACTGAAATACACAATATTATCAGGCTGACATGTAGTTTTAAAAGCTGCATCACTACACCTATACTGATGTCAGTGTGCTGCTCTTTAATTTGAAAATAACATTGAAAGAACATCCCTTCGACTTGGGTAAAATTAAATCATAACACTAAGTCTAACATGATTTTATTCTCAAGCTCTAGTAGTTTTTCCTCTAATATATATAAAATAATAGCATATTTTAATGTTGATTAGGGTATGGCAACTGTACCACAAAAAAGAGTCAAGCCACTATGCCCCGGATCTTGCCGCTCCTGTTTTTCTCCTGGTCCTGGAGTCAGGAGTCTCCTGGTAGGCTTGCCCTTGCCAGGCAGTATCACAGGTTCAGGTCTACAAATGGACCTGCAAGTTCAGCACAGTAACATAGTTTTATCAAAAAACAAGGGTATGAAGCCTCTCAATCATGATTTTCGGGAGGCTTCTCTAGTAGTTACATGCCATGCTCAAATCACATTTTACAGATGCCTCACTAGGGCATTCTAACTACAGCCACGTCATCTAGGTTCAAGAGAGGAATAAGTCACACTCCCTATTATTCAGGGTTGCCAGATCCTGCCTGTCTCTGCAACAACTGGCAGAAGTAGTCAAAACATCTACTGTGCTGAAATATATTGTTTGACAATCTCTCATCAGTAACAGTACTCCACCTCCATACATGGTCCTGTCCCCATGCCAAAACAAGTCAGCTCCTCTCCTTGCATCCAGTTGTGCCAGCACAGATTTAAAACTGCAAAAAATATGTGTTTTCATTTAATGGTGGTGCAGTTGGCCAATTCAGTACACAGCATAGTCCCATAAGTATTTGAAACTATGCTCCTATGAGTGGAGCACGTTGCAGCATAGAGACAGAAGGGTCTGACAGATCATGGGAGCAAAGCAGGGAAGATAATAATTGATACATTTTGATAAATTGGTTTGGTTTTTTTTTCCAAGAACCAGTTTCTGCTGCTTCTTTTGAAATGGAGGCAAAAAGAACTATTGGCATTTTCAGGAGAAAACACTGAGCTTTCACGTGATATCAGTAAGGATCAATTTATGATTCTTTTATTATATTCAAATTCTGTAATCTTAGTGAATAAGTGTTTTCTGTTAGCAAAGTGAAATTAAAAAGCAAAACTTAACATGTAAGTCAACGTCAAATCAAAATGTGGTTCAGAGAGGGTTTACTGTTATGCGTGAATGGCTCATAGCTGTTCTGATTGGTGTTGAGTAAAGGTGACTTACACACCCCTCATCCATCCTGGGATTTCAGCATCATCCTGACTCTTTTAACTATGATTGTAATTACTGTAGAGTAATTCCTTTCAGCAAGATGTCAACAGTATCTATATTAAAGCTTGCCGTGACTTACTGCCAAACTACTAAGTGTCCATGCAACTCCAAAATGATTAGTATTGCCATACTGTCATCAGCTACCATGGTACCTTGTGGAAACTGTGGTTCGGTTGCTGAATATCTCTTGTTTTTCTTCATGGTTTGGACTTTCTTCTGATGCATCATCTTCCAGGATGTGAGGCAGACTTATCCATCAAGACACCAGAGTGTGTTACAGATAGGGAAGTCTGGCAGGGAAATTTGGCCTACTGTGGAGAGCAGTGAGATCATAGAATCATTTAAGTTGGAAAAGACCTTTAAGAACACTGAGTCCAACCATAAAGACATTTAGTCTATAATCTCCAAATGATACCATAGAACCTCAAGAGATTTCAGGCCAACATCAAAGCAAGCTGAAGAGAAGCTCCTAGATTCTTCCAGACTGAATTTCTTCTGAGTTCTTCTTCTTCCCAGACTGAAGTTCAGTTCTTCTGAATTGTCTCTTCTGTTCAGTATTTCATTATTTCTGCTCTTTATCTCAATTTCAGATTAAAACAAATGTCAGACTTGTTACCAGGACATAATGCTATTTTTTTGACTGGAACTGATGAATGTTCAATGATATTTATTGTGGAATCAATAGGAGTATATGAAACACAGAAAAGATGTGAGCAGTATCTCACTATGCCACAAACTTCTTCCTTCCTTCTATAATACTTAATCTAGGCGCAATTTCCCCCCATGGTTACACAAAGGCAATGCACATCTAGATTATATTTAAAATAATGTAGCTACAGTAAAGCACAAATGATCTTCCATACTTATATGACTATTTTGGTACACATATTCTGCAGTGTATGAGCAGTTTACAAACTTTTTTTGTATCTTGCCTAACAGAACTGTGAAACATTATTAACTTTCTTTTATAAACAGGGGACATAGATCCAGATATTTAATGAGACTTCCAAGATTACATAGAAACTCTGAAGCGGACTGCCCCAGACTCAGTGTAATGTTCTAATTCAGTGCAATAATTCCAGTTTTCTCTCATTCTTCAAGATAATAAACTGAAAAACTGGAAACAGAGTTTGGAAGAGTCAGCATGGCATTTCTTTATCATAGTCTTTTCCACAGACTGCTGTGGAGTCAAATTGGAGGCTAAGCCTGTTTTGCTTTGTCTCTCTGGCCTTACTCATAGGCTAGTCTCTGTACACAAGAGACTGTCTGGTTCCTACACAATCCATTGCACCAGGTGAGAATATTCCCAGACCTTATCCGTATTTTTCATGGTCCTGCATAAAGGTCATTCACCATTTGGATCTTTATGATTAGAATCTGTTTCCACAGAAGAAGGAAGTCTGGCAAAAAGCCAAGGTTACCCCCTTACCATTATGAAAAATGCTGTGAGACCTTTAACTTAATGCTGGATGGCTGCCAGTTCTGGGGAAGAGGGGATGGGTCATCTGAATTGAAACTTTACATCTTCCCCACAGGCAATATGGAGCTCTATCGGCAGAGCAATGCAGATAAACACTGATGCAATTGAATAAACTTCCAAATTTCAAAACAAGTCAATCAATAAAAGGAAGTTTTTCACTGTTTACAGTGTGGTGGGAACACAGACAACCTCATCCTCCAAACCTTGAGAACCTAATTCAAAATTTACTGAAATCTGAGAGGATCAGATTATTTTTCATTCAAGACAGAAGCATTAAACCTTAGAGACTTCAATAAAGAAGCACAAAACTCTATTGAAATAAATTACAATTAGATTTACAAGTTAAATTTTGTAAAGATTCTCTGGGAAGATTACTCTTTTGTTGGTTCTATATTGTTTCATTTTGACTGCTAATAAGACACTGTGGAATTACTTGAACAGACTGAACAAATCTGTTTATTTTCTGGAGGTGACACACTATTTTCACTTGCTAGCTCTGTTGCTACAAAGCCTAATTAATACTGATGCATGATCTTGCACCAAAGAAAAGTTCTTTCCTTCTTACAGCACCAACAACTTACTTTCTAGATAAGTAAATGATATTGCAAGATCTCAAAGACTTTACACAGAGAAAAGATAGGATTATAATTCAGTGAAATAGTGAGTATAAATCCAGAGTGACCAAAGAAAAGAAATCTATATGTCTGAAGAAAAGAAGCCTGGCTTATGGCATAGGCCTGAGTGTTTCAGGTTCTTCAGCATTGCAGGAGGATTGAAATTGAAGATGAGCTAAAAATACAAAAGGATTATATCTGAGTGACCCATCTGCATGACAGGAGCTAGTTTATCTGTCCATTACTTTGAGGGATAAATGTGCAATAGCATCTTCAAATACAGACAAAGTGAGAGAATGAGAGGGAAGAGGAAAATATGTTTGTCTATATTTGAAATAGAACTAGATCACAGATTGTATTTTCAATTTAAGAACAAGTAGTTCTTTCCTTGTTTATTACAGTTGTCAAGTAACCATGTATAACCACATATAGACAAAGACAGGGTTGTACAGGGGCAGCAATTGCTAATGGACATCACTGAATGATAAATAAAGAGCTAGCTCAAAGTATTCATTGCACACAGATGTCTGGACCATGGGCAGATGTCTTAAATAGTCTACACAAAGCGCTTTTGTGCTATCACAGTAATCTAAATTGCTTTGCATTTGCTTCCAGGCATTTCCATAGACTGTTCTCCACTGCATACAAATTCCTATTCTCAAATTCTAACTGGACTTCAAGGGCCAAATTACTTCCTGTGTAACTCTTTTGCTTAATTTGGCTCAGTTTTATTGATGCAGACAAAATTCAAGAATGGTATTCTCAGTTTTAGGAGATCTTGCACATAACTCCAGAGGTTACGGTCGTGGTTCAGGGGAGGGCATCCACTGCTCTTATGCTACTATGTTGAAGGACATGACACTCAGAAAGCACAAGTGGGGAGAAGGTGGGATGGAGTCATGGCTTAATGCAGGTTCTATGTGCAAAAGACAATGCACTTCACAAGAAAATATGCTGTCATGGTTTAACCCCAGCTGGTGACTAAGCACCACGCAGCTGTTTGCTCCCCCCCTGGTGGGATGGGGAAGAGAATCAGTAGACTAAAAGTGAGAAAACTCACGAGTTGAAATAAAGACAGTTTAGTAGGTAAAGCAAAAGCCACACATGCAAGCAAAGCAAAACAAGGGATTCATTCACCGCTTCCCATTGGCAGGCAGGTGTTCAGCCATCCCCAGGAAAGCAGGGCTCCACCACATGTTACAGTTACTTGGGAAGACAAACACCATCACTCCAAATGTCCCCCCTTCCTCTTGCTTCTCCCGTGCTGACCATGACTCTATGTGGTGTGGCATATCCCTTTGGTCAGTTGGGGTCAGCTGTGCCAACTGTGTCCCCTCACAGCTTCTTGTGAACTCCCAGCCTACTCACTGGTGGGGTGGTGTGAGGAGCAGAAAAGTCCTTGACTCTGTGTAAGTGCTGCTCAGCTGTAAGAAAAACATCCCTGTGTTATCAACACTGTTTTCATCACAAATCTAAAAACTTAACCCTGTACTAGCTATTATGAAGAAAATTAACTCTATCCCAGACTAAACAGCACATATGGACATGATCTACATTCTTGGGGGGGAGGCTTGTTTCAAATGTTCTGCTGTACCCTATTCAGAGAAGAAAGGACTAACACAGCATGCCTTATAAAACTTTAACTAGGGACATTTGTCCTTTTAAATGTGCTGATCCTTGGTTTAATCTGTGAATTGTCAACTGACAATCATCATACCTACTGCCCCTAAATATGGGGAAGTCCAAAGAAAACCACCCATAACTGAGACAAATTGTTTCCTGACTCTCTGGGGTTCTTAGCTCTATTGTACTCCCATAGCAGGACTGTGCCTAACTGAAAATCAAGTAAGTGATGATTTAGGAAATCATTCGTATCCCCAGAGGAGTCATATCTTGCAGCAAAGACAGCCCAGCATAAGTTGGTCAGTTTTAGTTAATGGCCTTGTTCTATCTAATGTGTCTGCTCTTGCAGCTATCACTTACAGATGAACTGTGTGCTTTCTGTCTCTCCTTTTTTTTACATGGAAAATATTTGAATTAGGCTAACACATAAACACGCTGTCTAGGAACAGATTCATGGGCGGAGGAGGAAACAGAGAGAGACAGAGTAGTTGATTGAATATCTATTATTCTGAATTGGAACCCTGTGGAGAAAATGAGTAATACATTTCCTTGTGGACATTTTACAAGGGTCACTTCATAAGGGTGAGACTGCAAAATCTCTCTTGGTTTTATTATTCATATTAGCATAGAATTAAGTGTTATCTAACCCTAGAGGTACTATGATTTGGCTTTAATTTATCACACATTTTTTTCATGCAGTCAAAATAGCTTTCATGGTGTGCTAAACAGTCATATTGGATTGTACAGACCTCCTTTTATCCTTCATCCAAGGGTCATGGCACTACATGACCTGACTCTACTGCCCAGTCACTGCTTGCTGTGAGAGAATTGTCAGTTACCAGCTGAAAAGCCGGTAGCATTAAGATATGCTGAAACCAGCACACGGTTCCACATAGATTTTAGCCCTGAAAGTGAGTATAATACTACATAATTTCTTCCTCTTCTTGCCCTGATATTGATTGAAAAGCCCAGAAGGAAAATTTTGTCTGTCATCTTGGGCATTTGGACCATAGACTTTGAGTAAAGCCTTTAGATTTCAGTATTCTTTAGAAATTAAAATTGTGATAGACAAGACTACTTCTTGATTTTTACTTAAGTCAGAAGGTAGTTTAGGTTTGAGTGGATCTAAATAATCCCAGATTTATTTGTGTCGTATTGCTCAGAATCATAATTATGGTCCAAGATAACATGTGCTACATGCTAATAAAAAAAATAAATTAAAAAACCCACCACAACTGAAAAAAATAAAAGTGTCTGGGAATTAATCTACAGTTGACTGGCAAAAATGGAAAAAGAAGAAAACAAACAGTGACTGTGAGGGTAAACTGGATGGGTAGTGCTTTCAGTACCACTGTGATGAAGCTGAGTTGTAGCAGGACTACTGCAATTCTCTTTTATATTCCTTGATGTGGTTGCTAGTCACCACAATCCTGTTTAAACAGCAAGAACAGAATAAGACACCTCCAGGATGCCAGTTTGACCCATAACCTGCAGGTGAGTATTGGCAGATTGAAGGATAAATGGCTGAAGGAAACATGGCTAGAATCTGTTTGGGGTGGAACAACACGAGCAACCTTGACACTTACCATATAATTGGTGTGATGGGCTTGTCAACAGTGCAGATCTGCTTTAAATGTCAGGTGGAGTTCATGCAAGCTAGAGGAAATCTCAGGCACTTCCCTGGTGGTACCTAAAATCAAGTTCTGGAAAAGTGTAATAACCTTTCTGCAATATTGTAAAAATACACTGCACAGTGAAATAAGACCATGATTCAAATGGTCTCCATTCCAATAATGATAGACAGAGATAGGGATGTTCTATCCAATATTTAAGCCCTGACTGTCTGATCATGGTTTTATTTATTATTATAATCCATTATTTTTATAGTATCCTTGGTGGATGGTGTTTTTCAGGAAAACTGTGTAAAGTAGAAATTTTATCAGTTACAGTATTTCAGAAGGAAACAACAGCAACACAAACCAGTTGGGGATAGATTTTGTTTCTAGGGTAAAATCCAGTATCTGCTGAGTGGTACAGCTGACACACCTGAGGAATGGGATGCCATCCAGACAGACCCTGACAAGCTCAAGAAGTGGGCCTGTGTGAACCTCACGAGGTTCAACAAGGCCAAGTGCAAGGTCTTGCACATGTGTTGGAGCAACTCCTGGTATCATTAGGGATGGAGGGGATGAAGGGATTGAGAGCAGCCCTGCAGGGAAGGACTTACGGGTACTGGTAGAGGAAAACCTCAACATGACCCAGCATGCTGCCCAGAGAGGTTGTGGAATCTCCTTCACTGGAGACATTCAAAACCCGCCTGGATGCATTCCTGTGTGATGTATTCTAGGTGACCCTGCTCTGGCGGGGGGGTGGACTAGATGATCTTTCGAGGTCCCTTCCAACCCTAGGATTCTGTGATTCTGTAATGTACACTCACAGCATTTAAGTCCAACCATGCCCTGGGCTGCATCACAAGAAGCGTGACCAGCAGGTTGAGGGAAGTGATTCTGCCTCTCTGCTCCACTCTGGTGAAACACCACTTGGACCATTGTGTCCAGTTCTGGAGTCATCAGCACAGGCAAAACATGGACCTGTTGGAGTGGATCCAGAGGAAGGTCATAAAAATTATCAGAGAACTGAAGCACCTCTCCAGTGAGGAAAGGCTGAGAGAGTTGGGGTAGTTCAGCCTGAAGAAGAGAAGGCTCTGGGGAGACATTATTATATTTAAACAGAGCTTATAAGGAAGATGGGGACAAAATTTTTAGCAGGGCCTGTAGCGACAGGACAAGGGGTAATGGTTTTAAACTAAAAGAGGGTAGATTCAGACTAGATATAAAGAAGAAATCTCTGATGAAGCTGGTGAAACACTGGCACAGGTTGCTCGGAGAGGTCATGGCTGCCCCCTCTCTGAAGTGTTCAAGTGTTGGACAGGGCTCTGAGCAATCTGATCTAGTTGAAAATGTCCCTGCTTACTGCGGGAAGGTTGGACTAGATGACCTTTATTAAAGGTCCCTTCCAGCCCAAAAAATTCTACGGGTGTAGCCAACTTTGGTTTTTGCATTCAATTAATTTTTTTATACTCTTGAGGGTATGGGAGCAGTGCAGTAAGGTTAGCCGTGATAAGCAGCACAAATACACACGTCTGTCTGAAACTACCCTGTGTACTCTCTGCTAGGTTTAAGGACAAACTGAACTCAAAGCGGTGCCGCACCGGCTGCGCGCCCCGGGTAGGTGCCGCGGCCCGGGGGGACCGGGCTGAGCAGCCCCGTGCGAGAGTCTCAGGCTCCCTCTCGAGGACATCGGCGTTAATTACAACTAAATCCTCCAGATCGGCTGCTCCTGCAGCCTTCTCGGGTGAGAAGGAAGGAGCCAGCCCCAAATGTTACAAGCATAAACCCAGGCCAAAAAGAATCCCCGATATAAGGGTAGCCTAGATATCACATATATAGCGAGAGGGATGCAGGCAATTCTAGCGGCTCGTTAGGAATCACTGCCAAGCGTGCCTCTTGGCAGAGGTGTTGCAGACAGGAAGAATGGTGCTTGTTTACACGCACAATATTCCTCATGTCCTGGTAAAGTTGCTAGAAAATACATAGGTCCACAAAGAAAATGTGGAAATCAAAGCAATATTTGAGCTATGAAATAGATTTTCATTGCCACAAGGAAACTACCTCTCTGAGGGTTAAAGATGTATTTGCACAGGGCGACTGACAGCTGAACTGAAAGATTACAAAGACAGGCAATACTGAATTCTAGCACCCTCTGTTACATACAATAATAAAACAACATTGCAGCTATTATTGTTTATGCTACTGATATTGCTATGATTATACACAAACAGTGCTCAATGCTTACAGAAAATGTGACTGTACCGCAGCAACCCCTTTGCACACTGACTGACCGGGCCACATTCTGACCATTAGCAGCTCAGCTCAGCAGTCCCAGGGATATCACACTCCCATGCATCACCTACAGTGACCAGAGTGCACCCATGCTGATGATGGTGGGAAACAGTCACTGATCCAGACCCAGGTATAACTCCCCCCGTCTTTGAAACACAGCAAAGCCAGGGTCCTTTCCACTGATCTGTTTGTGGTCAGATCCAGTCCTCCACAGTTTTGGAGTTAATTTTCCCCAAATTTGAGGATAATTTCTGGTCTAGGTGTCCCACAGGTCACCTGGTGAGATAGCTCTTCATTTAGTTTGTGACACCCATCAATTTTCAGCTGGGTTCCTTTTTGTTGTTAGCATTGACCACTTACCTGAAAGACAACCAGTTTCTGCCCTTTTTTATACCAACTGCCTCAAAAGGTGCAGTTTACACATTTGTCTCTGGTGGACCTCAGCTGTTTTAGTGCTAAGCAAAATCCTTCACAGACAACAGGGTGAAGAGAAGTGATTCTGAAACAATGAATTGCCATATGCTTTACCCGAACAGCACCCGTTATCCTACTGCCCTCTGACGATCTGCTGGTCAGCAGCTGGCAACCGTCAAAATAGGAGGAGCTAGGAAGGAGCGGATTTAACCCATAAAACAAATGAACAGGTGACATGAATTACAGGTCTGTAGTTGAGAGGATAAACAGCTGAAAATGAGGTCCATCCGTATAAAGGTGGCAGACTTCCTACTTAACCCAAGGCTCTGAAAGGTTGGAAAGGCTTTGAATTTCTGTGTAAAGCTGATTAAAAAAAAATTGTGTTTGTGTGTGACTATAAGGGGACAGGCACCACAGGTAGAGGCTGAGCTAATGCACAATGGAGCTGATTCTAGTTCAGAGGTGAGAGCTTCATGGCTGCTGTAATTTCCAAGTCTAGACCTGTAGCTCTAAACTTAAGAGTAGTTTAATATCTAGACCAGAACTTCCTGAGCACAGAAATTTGTTAGCATGTTGTAGTCACAGCTGAAGCTGCTGTTAATGCCTGTTGTCTTTTACAGGTTCCTACTAATGGAGATATTAATCTCTGAAATATGGACCCAAGACAGATCAGGTAATGCTGCTGTAAACTGGTTTAATTTTGTGGTTTGCTTGTGGATTTTCTTTTTTGTTATTTTGTTGTTTCGTTTTGTTTTTAATTAGGGTTGGTTTTTCATCTTTTGGGAAAGGTGTGGGGACTTTCTTGTTCTGTTTTATTCAGCTTAAGGTGTTCAGAATGGGGCAGCCAATTCGGTACTCTTTTGACCCTGTTCCAAAGGCCTGTTTCCATGACTAGCTGCTGCAGGTAGCATTGACAGCTGATCAGTCATGGAATAGTGGAATACTAATTTGAGGGCTGGCTTTTCTCCTGGAAGTATTGCTGGTTTAAAAAAACCTCTAGCATGTGATGACCAGATATGCTGGAATATGACTGTCATGACACTGACTTTACAGAGCAATCTGGAAAGTAAAACATTTCTGTTTGTTACCTTCAATACCCTACTTACTAGCCTTTCAATGCATTCAACACAGGACCTGTGAGTTCGGAGTGCTTGGGGAACTTTTTGCGTATAACATTGAGTGCAGAATACTTTGAGGACAAATACTTATTTATTTCTGTTGTTGGTAAGTAGATATAGAAGACCTTGTAGAGGGAATTACACATGGGGAAGTGTCTAAAATTCTCTGAGGTCTTCCTATACTAGAGTCCTCTGCGTTATTCTGAGATCATAGAGCTTAGGCTGGACCTCATTGTATGTAAAGCTAAATGCGACCTTTATTTCTCTATAACCTATCCTCTAGACTTGTGTGATAACTCAGCAATGTCAAGCCTAAAGACAGCTATCATATTGAAATGAATGTGGTAGTTTCTAGGCATGTTAATGCTGGTGGATTTCCATCCTGGTAAAAATGTTCCCCAGTAACAGCACATACTACTCTGAAAATTCAGTGGTTGAAGCTGGCACTACATTACTGATTTTGCACTAGTAGCTTTCCACCTTCCTTGCTTACAGCTAAAGGACTTAGTGGAGACATAAATTCTTAATGAAGTTTAAGAAAAATTATCTGGGCCCCCTGGTTATGGGTTTTAGTAGTCAACGAGTGGTGCATTCGAGTGAAAAGCACAAGAGAGAGCCCTGGAAGGGCAGAGTGAGAAAACTCTTGGGCATATAAGTATCATCAGATGTAAGATGGTATGCATAAAATGTAAACTCAGCCTTGAACTACCTCTCCATGCTAGTTAATGGTCTAACTAGATATAGTCCATGACATCCATAACACTTAACTTTCTAGAACGCTAAACTTGTATAAAAGCTCACTTAGTATTTTCTCTGTTTGAGCATCTTCATCCATACATAAAGACTCTCTGCAACTGGGATATGTCCAGCTTGAAAGCATAACACAATCAATTTTGGAAGGAAAAAAGCCCTAAAATGCAAAATAAAACAGTCTAAAACCACAAAGACAGTTTAGTAGCCTAAAAAATTCCAAGCTAAGCTTTAGTGTGTTTGTCATCCTGGTAAGACCTCTGAAAGGACTCTGTTGGCCAGGCAGGCATCAAGGAGAAACATGGGCCTGTGCCAGCTGCAGATCAGACTCTTGATGTTGGTAGGCTGTCATCATCTGTCAGTCCTGACAACTTTGACACTTTAGGTTTTAATATCTTTCATGCTAGTGATTTTATTTGTGGTTTTTTTCTTCCTCCTCACCTTCAGCCCTTGAGCTGCTATAGTGTTCCCTGTCCCAATCTGTCTGTAACTTTACCTTCCTTACTTTCTATAGACTTTGTTATAGCTCTTGTTCACCACTTCGCAATTTTCTTAGGTCTGAGCCCAGGGCATGCAGCTGGGCCCTGTTGGAGCCAGGTCAGCTGAACCCTGGGCAAGGGCAGGTCACTCAGGGAGTTTGCAGAGCAGGAGTTATTAATACCACTCTTCACTAATTGCCCATAGATCAATCTGGCATAGCCTGGGAGCTAGATGAGGTCATGGCATCACAGTGTGGCTATACAGTAACTTACAGCAATTGGAGTAACATTGAGTTCCGTGCTTCTGCACTAAGCTGCCATTCTCTCTTAGAGGTAAGTCTATCACAGGTGCTTTGAGTACAGTGCTGTTGTAAATGACCTTTATGTGGAAAATTACCAAATTACTGATAGGTATTGATTGAGGTGCCATTACATCTTGAACATATATTACCAGAAAATTATTTAATTCTCAAATGTATCCCAAGGTCTGAGAATATTCCATGGTGTTGATATTTGAATGGCCCACAAATGAACACATGAAGAAGCATATCACATCTGTCCTTGAAGGACAACTGTTTTCTCTTGGATAAGAATGGGGAATTCTGTCTGGCAGTTATGTTGCACTATGCTCTAATATTTAGTGTCTGGGACGCATTAGGGTAAAACCTCAAGTTTTGGCTGCATGTGTTGCTTGCTTGCTCCTACTATGTCATAAAACACAAGATCAGCAGTATTTTAGGGAGCTTTTTGTTTTGTGCAGCTCTGGGGCTAGGCAAAACTTTGAAGCTGCTCCCCAAGGTATTTCTGTTGCTATGTAGCTATACACCCATATGCATATAGCCTATATAGTTAATCAAGAAGAAAGCAATAATGATTCAATATAAAGTAGCTCTTCCGTGCAGAGGCTGGTGGGTGGGTTTTGTAATTTACTTTTAGGTCACAAGGATGGGTGGTGTCTAACTAGGGAAGAACAGTCTAACAAGCAAGTGTTCACTGTGTCCATGCAGACAGATCTGTTCATAGTAACTATACAGATCAAAGCATCTCATACTCCCGATATGAAAAATGCTACAATTCATCTGACAAGTGCAAGTTGCCATTATGCTCCATGGAGTCCAAGAGAGTTAGTATGCGAAAGTAACTACATGGAGGTAAGTACTGGAAGTACTTATGGGAAGGTACTTTAAGGAATGTAAGGATGTAGTACCAGAAGATGCTCTCCTTGAAGCTGGTTAGATGTTGGGAATGTGTACTGGAAACAGAATTTGAAAGTCCCACTATAAGCAGCTCACTAGTGAATGTTGAGCATGCATCTTGAGTTTAGTGATGCATTTATATTAAGCTTGTACAGCCTACTTGTCAGTATTAATAGCCAATAAAGGTGTGAAATTATATTCAAAAGGTTAAGCTAATGGATTGAACTCATTGAATGTTGCCTCAACAAATCTTATGTGAGATAACAGAAATGTATACTTTCTGAAGGAAGTTTCTCTACTGAATTTTCAGGAGAGAAATGCAGGGAAGGGAAAAAGGATTCCTCTTGGAAGAGGACATGGGAGTCAAGAACTACTTCCTGGCCTTAACTGGAAATAGAAACGGGAAGATAGAAAATAAAAAAGTTGAAATCAAGTGGACTAGAGACAATGCACTGTGCATGATGGCATCTTATACCCTATTTTTTTTACTTGGCAGGAGTAAACTTTCCTCTAGGGAATGCTAGTCTCCCTTGAAAGGGACTTATAGGATGCTGAAGACAAGTGCCATCAGCAAACCCCTTATAAAGGCTTTTTCCTTCCAGGTTTCTGTCAGGAGGGAGGTTCCACAGACTGTAAAAGACTTCATTCAAGATGAACTTGGAGACTGGACTCCTGCCTTTCCAGAGGTAAAAGTACAGTCCTTCCTAGTAAAAACTAGTGCTACTTCTGGCAGAACCATCCTTCTATTTTGTGACCACACAGTACAAAATGTCCTTTCAAAAAGCACTTAAGTAGGAAGAGCAGAAATTCTGTACCAAGTGGTTTTAGTATAGAGATTTTATGCTTTAGAAATACAGACAGATGTAGGCTGTACCTGCAAGTAATAGAAAGTCTTTTCTCAAAGAGCCTAAAAATCAAGGGGGGGGGGGGGAGAAATTTTCCCCAGGCAAGAGGCTGTGCAACAAAAGCTGCCCCCAAGACCCTGTGGCCCAGGAGTGAACTCTGGATTGGCTTTCTTCTTCTTGGACCCTGTATGTGCAATGCATCTGTTTTCTGATGCTCTTAATATAGAGAGTTTTCCACATACGTGAGGAAAGCTGGAGGGGTATCCCACTAGCAATATCTAGAATAAGACAACAAAACTGCTCGGCAGTTCAATGAAAGAAATTGTTCAGTATAGTAAATCTGTTTGAACAGCATGTTAAACTGTTGATTTTTTTTTCTCTTGGCAGGCAAAAGCAGAAGAATCCTCAATATGGCAAATAGTGTTTCATCAACCAGAAGAAAAAAAGGCTCTGCTTGTGAACGATGCTTGGAGTGCAGGCTATGGACTCAACACCACAGACACCAGGGTTCTGCTGCGAATACCATACACTGCTGAGCAAATTCAGCTGGTTGAGGTTGGTACACTCATTTTGGCCCAGGGAGCTGCCAGGCTGTGTAAGTCTAACCAGATGTCTTCCTACAGGATCAGGGAATTACCTTTTCTGCAGTGAGATCAAGTACGTTTTACAAACAGCAATGGATGATCCTGATGGTGGATACTGCTGTGGCATGTCCTGTAGGTGAGAAATGCAGTACCTTACTTCAATGCTTAAATGTACAGGAACTGACTTACAACTAGAGTAATGAGCTCACAGCTTTCATATCTTGTCCCTAAGATGGTGTGGACTACACTAACAAAACAATCATCTGGACTGTTCCAAAATATAGTCAACTGCTCTCTGCTGGAGCAACTAGCCATAAGGATGTGTGTGTTGAAGCTGGTGTGGATCTACACAAACTCTCTGCCAAAGAAATGGCTTCCAGGAAGTACGTGTTATCAAATGACTTAAATGCAATTACAATGAAGATACCTATAGGTGCAGAAGGTGGCTATTACAAGGTTAGTGACTGATGTTATGTGCCAGGCAACAGACTTTCTGTTTGTTTATTTGCGTGTTTTTTTCTGGGGAGGAATAATTCTTCATCGTGTTCCTTTCAAGTGAAATGGGGCAGAGGGAGGAGAAAGAAAGAATATATTAAATTCCAAAAGCACTGACCAAAAATAGCTCTCATAAGAACCACTTTGTGAAGAATATCTTTGCTTGCAAGCATAGATGGACAGAATCCTACACAGAAGTATTGATTTGTCTCCTTCCTCAGGTTAACACAGAGCTTTTGCCTTTTAATCCTGACTTCATACTCCTTGGAGACAGTTCTACCTGGACTGTAAATCACGCATGGGTTCTGTTTGTATTTTGCACAGACCATTAAAGACAATGGGAACAACCCATTTGTCCACCAGACCGTATGATATTGGGATGGGCTGAGACTAAACATCTAAATCTAGTTACTTGAAGTGAACTGAATCCTGGGCAAATGGAACAACTGAACTTCAAAGGAAGTTGCAGGAGGAGCCCTTCCACTGGTGAAATAGTATCCTGCTGCTTTGAAACTTGGGAGTGGGGGACAATTTTCCAAAAAAGATGTTGTCCCAGTATTCTAAAATAATCTAAACACATAGGGATACAGCAAGTGCTGCTTAAGAGTTTGTAATTCCTAAACTGAGAGTGACAATGTTTGGAGGTGTAGCTCTAGCTGACCTTGAGATACTACAATACAACTTCACTGTGAAATCATGCTATACTGAAGAGTGTTGATTTGAAATTCTAGACTTCTGTGAGCAGTGGACAGTATGGGGCAAAATATACCATCAACCTGTTCTTGGAACATCAGTGGGAAGATGATAAATGGGGACTAACTAAACATACCATCATCAAGGATATAGAAACACCGTTTGAAGAAGTAGAGCTCACTATAACCACCAGTAAGTAGCCTAATGTTGAATTTACTGAAGGTTTTGGTACTGTTAAGAGCTTAATGTTATTGTGCTCCTTTTCAGAGTCAAATCTGAGTATGAGGCTCATGAATGTGACAGTGGGAGCATTCCTCCCAGATGTGGAGCTTGTGAACTTAACCATTGAGGGGGCAGCTGTACCTGTACCTGAAGCTGTTCAGCATGGATATCTAACATACGAGATCAGATATGCTAATGGGAGCAAAGCCTACATAATACAAGTCTCACTTGATGCACCAAGTGTTAAGAAAGAGGTGTGTACTAAGACACTGGCATACCATGGTATAGAAATAATGATATCACTTGGTGATTTTCACTCTTAAATATGATTTTCCTAGTACCTGAGAGCAGACATGAGAACATACGCCCTGAATGTCACACTTGCATTCATAACTCATCCAACAAGTGAGACCTTTGCTGTCCCAGTCATAACAGTGTCTGCTGTTAAAGATGCAGGTAAACTAGTGGAGCTTGGGCAAAAGTGTACTATCCTGACTGTGAACTCAGTTGTTAACTGGGCTAATTTCAGCCAGGGATACGGTCAGTCCTAAATAGCCCTATTAAACTCTAACAGCAAGCATGTTGGCTGACTGTATTACAGTACTGCCTAGTGGGAGAGGATTTTGTGATGGGAGGAACCTTCATCTTGTTATCACTCATGGGAATGTGGACCAAAACTGGTTACCCTTCATCTCAGACTGGCACCTAACTCCAGAGGCTGCACAGAAGTACAACTACAGCTTGAGGGACAATGGCACTCACTTGGCAATCTCTGTCCCTTTCCTTTCTTCCCATTTGAACTATGAGGTAAGGATGCCAGTGTGTAACAATTAAAAGTCATGCTCTACCCGTGAGATACAAACATGATGCACTGTGTCCTTGAAGGGGAAACAAAACTTCACTTTGATATAAGCTTCAAGAGATTAGTGGAGGACTATCTTCTGCCCTTGGAAGAACACTTTATTTTCACTTGGTTAATGCTGGCAGAACTAGGCAAGAAAAAAAAACACTCTGTAAGCACTTTAAGACTGAACTATCTTCAATGGCAACTGCATGTGCAATGGAATTTACATTGCACTCTACTGCAAAATGACTGAAAAATCTCATTTTGTGAGCTTCTAGATTAAAAAAATCTCCTGTGGATTTGACTTTGATCAAGCACCGTTATCTTTGGCTTGTGATAACCTGCTATCTTAGGTTTTGAATATTTTAGTTGAACAGTGTGTCTATTCTCTCATTTAACCTGTGATTGTCACCTCTAGGACTTTGACACCTCTGGAATAAAGGCTTCCCTCCACTTAACCTTGAAGGATGGCGTCACCTTGGCTGATAGGAAGGACTTCTCAATTTCCTGCAGATTTTCACCTTCAGAGCTGATACGTAATAACATGTTGGGGATGAGCTGTTTGTACTCTATGAGTTGCATAACTGAGTCACACAAGCCTAAGCAGTCTGAAATGTCTCTAGAGTTTATACTTGTGTGGTGCTTTATTTGCCTGTCAGATTTCCTATGAAGTAATATGGTTCAGGGCAAGTCAAATTACAGATTAGAGTGACTATCCTGTCTAGTGCAGGAGGGAGGAAGGAAGTGGAAAATTCTACTTCCCTTCACACCTCCAAAATTATGAAAATTTTTTTAGGCATGTTCTTGTGGTGGGTTTCAGGACTGAATAGAGTTTTGCTGGAGGCAGGGGAGGGAGAAGCTTATTCTTAAAGCTATTCTTAAAGCTACTCATCAGTATTAAATTAACTGAATATCTTGGCTTGAAAAATCCTCTTGGGGAGGATTCCTAGAAGGAGAAAAGTAAGTGAAGTCACCAGCTTCATTCATGTAGTGCACACTCTACTGACTTTCTTCAAGATAACTGTCAGGTGTTAATACTGAAGAGAGTCTTGCTCTTGCTAACAAATCCATGCAGAATATCTTTGTTGTGCTAGGCTACAAAATAAAGGAGTTTGAGTTCTGATTTGCATGAAAAAGCTATTTCTCTCTTTCAGAGTGCCTGCCCAATGGCACTGTAGTTATTACCGCAGTAAAATTAGTAGAAGCTGCAGACCTGGACACCAGCCTGTTTGTCTTGAGGGACAGACAATGCAAACCCAACCTAGTGACAGAGAAGACTGCAACCTTCAAGTTCAATGTGAACACTTGTGGAACAAATAGAAAGGTAAAGGCTTAGTCACACGAAGCTTATTCTGCATTGGGGTAGATTTACTACTTAAACTTGCAGAGGTTCAGAGTTGAGCAGAAGCTGCAAGAAGGTCACAGCTGACTTTTTTTCCATTAGTACTTCTACACTTTTTCTGAGGATACTAAATTCAGTTGGGCAGAAATTCTTATTTGGTAAAAACTCTTTTCAAGGTCAGAGGTGCTTTCTGAAACTAGCCTTCAGTCTGACACCTCTGAATTGTTTAGTAGTGGACTTGAATATCATTTTATGCTGTTGAGAAATACTTGTGTGCCTTGCGGAAGTGGGTTAGGTGTTGCTAATGACTACCTGGACCGAGACTAGAGTGGGTTCTGTTCCTGCCATCTATGTACTACATAAACAGAAAACAAACAAAATAATGAAGGATCAGGTCATGCTCAAATCCAGGTCACCACAAATGCAGCTTGTTTCTGCAAGTGGTGCATCTCATGTTATGCAGTTGTTTCTGACAGGTTCAATGATCTCTTTCTCAAGTCCAGTGCACTCTGTTTATGAGGTGTTGTCATATTCCAAGTATTGTTAGCTAATAAAGTCTTTCTTCTTGACTGTGGCATATCTGTCAGCTGTAGTCAGCTTTAGTTCAGTAGGCATAGGGCTGTCGGTTGGTATTTTCTGGCCATTCCTAAGTATACTCTGCCCAGTGAAATCTGCCAGTCAAGTGAAGGGATGTGGATATTGTATCAAAGTAAACTCTAATATGATTGTCATGTTTGTAATGATGTGTATCTTTCAGTTCAATAGCACAACTATGACATATGAAAACGATGTACTCTATTTCCGACCTGGCAATGATACACCAGTATACCAGTAAGTGTCATTCCCTAGAAGAAAGTTGTCCAAGGTATTTTGGCTTCTGAAAATCTAATGCTAAACCTCTTCCCTCAGGCTGAAATTTGTATGCTGGTATGCAATCAGGCAGACTGTTGATATCCAATATGAATCTAAGAAGAACCCACTACCCAGTATTAAGCCAGGTTTTGGCTCTCTTGCTCTTTCATTAAAACTTTTCAAAGGTAACACTTATGATTTCAATTACGTAGAATCCTGAAAGGTTGAGACTGGAAGGGACCTCGAAGTTACCTTGCCCATCCACTCTGCTCAAGCAGGGCCACCTAGAACAGGACCAAACCCAGATGACTTCTGAATATCTCCAAGGGTGAAGTGAAAACTACTTTAAGGCCTCTAACACAGGTTTTTCGTTCCAGAATGCAACATAAATGATCAAGTATCCATAGTGGATCAGACTTGGCTTCATTGATGTTTTTGTGGTTTTCCTGCTTGGTCTGGGCATGCTAAAAGTTTTATGCAGTGGATGTGATGTTAGCTTCTCTTACCAAATCCCTGAGTGTTGCTAAGCAGAGTTAGTACTGACTGAAATCATTGTAATCTGTGTCAGAGAAGGAATACAACACAATACCATTGTAAAAAGGTAACTATGCTAGAAGTAAAGGGCTAACTGAAGCCTGAACTGAACCCTCACCCTGATTGCAGTGGCCCTGATGAATACCTTTTTTTACTTCCCCCCAGTTTATAGACACAGTTTTGAATGAGCATTTTGCTCCAATGGGTTTTTGCAGAAGGAGGATTATCTCACTCATGGATTCCCAGAGCCAAGGAATACAGTTCAGATATTTGCTTTAATTGCTAGTTCTTTTCTGCTATCTTATCCTCACTTGCTGACATTCATATGCTCTTCCAGATTTTAGTATACTTGTGCCAGAGTAAATAGTGGTAGAAAGAAAAATGTCTTTGAATACTTACTCTATAAAAAGGAAGCTCTAACATCAGTACTTTATTCTAGATAAATCCTATTCAGAACCCTATGAGGAATCGGAGTATCCTGTGGTAAAATACTTGAGGGAGGCACTGTATTTTGAAGTTGAACTGCTCCAGCCTAAAGATGCAAGACTGGAACTAAACCTGGATGACTGTTGGGCTACAAACTCCCAAAGCCAGGACAGCCTTCCACAGTGGCCCATTCTTATAAATGGGTAAGGAGGGCTTCCCTGCTGTCTGGTAGCCATTCAGCACAAAATCTTTCACCTTGGGTAAAGGAGAAGAGGGCAGAAGTCAATTTGGATGCATTGTTTTGCCCTCATGGGCAATTGCTGTTGGGCTGTGGAGCACATGTTGATGTCAGCACAGTGCTTATGCCTTCTGGTGGCAACTAGTCACACAGGTAGTCAGAAGTGCTTCTAGCTAACAGTTTCTAGCTGGAAAGAAAGAACAAGAAGCAACCCCGACTCTAGCCAAAAGCTGGGATCATGAATGGGGAGGATCATGAATGGGAAGGCTCTACCTGTACCCCTAGGACCTTGGGGAAATGGAGAGAAGCTTCTCTGTATTTCAGCCCCTTTCTTTGTTTTAAAGATCTGATTGAAGTGATGAAGATTTAGATTAAATATATTTTCTTTTGCTACCCCTTAAGGTGTGAGAACAGCGAAGACTCTTACAAAACTATCTTCCACAAAGTTGATTATAACCTCAGAGTAAAATTTCCTCAGCACCTAAAGAGATTTGAAGTGAGGATGTTCACCTTTGTACAAGGCACAACTCTATTACAAGAGCAGGTGAGATGTCTCTGCAGCCTCTTGTGCTGCCAGCAGTCCCAGTATGTGAGCCTGGAGCAGTGTGAGCAGCAAATGTTGTGTAAGATCTCAGCTGGCCAGGTGCTGCCTGGGGCTGTTAGCCACCTCCTTGAAGTCATAAAACTATAAGAGTAGTAATGAAGTAAATGAAGACTAGATGTTGAGCTGTGTTCAGCTAATTCCCTTTGGGTTCAGTACATATACTGGGTGTTTGCTAAATAAGCCTCCCTTTCACACAAATATTCTTGTTTTGTAGCTGTATTTCCACTGCAGTGTGGTGATCTGCAGCACTCTGCAACAGCCTTCAGGCTTTCTTTGCCCAAGGACATGCAATCCTGGGAAACACAGACTTGGTAAGAAAACAAGCACTTCCCAAGTCACTCCTGAATCTTTGCTCAGCAATATGGCACACGCTCCCAGGAGCTGTCAGATGACAAACTTCTAGCCCTAGCGTGTTGTACAGAAAATTAAAAGCTGAAATGTCTCGCTAGACCGCAGTGCGGAACCACATCCACATGAGCAAACATCATCTGGAGCAGTGCTTGTTAGGAAGGAAAACAACTAACAGAGGTTGGTGTCAATCTGAAATTACACTACTGAAATACCAAGCATACTGTTGTAATATAGCAGACTTACATGTGCCTCTCTTGCCCCTGCAGGTGAATACAGAGTTTTGACAGACTGAACAGGAACTACTTAATTCTATGAAGTTGCAGTTAGATGGCCTAAGCAAGCACAGCCTGCCCAGACTTACAAGTAAGGACATTTCAAAAGCAACTACTGGGAAAATATATCAATGGTGTCTACTGAGAAAAGGGCCAGCTAACCAGTATGGATGTATCTTTGTCTTTAAGTTAAACTAGTGTGTTGCTCTCATGTTCCTTCACAGTGTCAAACTTAGTCTTTGTGTGACTTGCATCTGACCTACTCTGCTCAGCTAACACGTCCAAAACTTGTGTCTGGTCACTTCACAGTTGGAAGCATCTGGTTTAGGGTGGAGGGAGGAAGGAAGGTGGCAACAGGTGTGAAGTCAATTGTATGTCAGTTTTAAGCTTCGGTATGAACAAAGGATTGTGGGGATCTTAATGTCAGTAAGAGAGTGTTTATCAAAGATGGGGATGAACATACTTGAACCTGCAGTGGTTATTGACAGAAAAGCTGTAAACTGTGGGTCTTGTCAGTGTTGTGGCTCTGCAGTGTCAAGTCTTTTTCCCTAGGTAGGGGGAAATCACTCACAGGTGGCATCAATAACTCTGATTAGCTGAGTAAGCTGCCAACCTAAAGGAAAAAAGCTTTTAGTGAAGACTCATAGTTGTAGTATCAATAATACTTTGTACATAGAGTCCATGTAGCAAGGATGATGTCTATGATGCTTAGGAGCTCCTGTCAGATTATCCAGGGTTTTGTTTTTCTTTTTTTTTAAAAAAATGGGAGGAGAATTTCTCGGCTGCTTCTTTGTATCTGGATAGTGATGTGAAAACAGTTCAGACCCAATATTGTACTTCCTGTTCTAAGGAAAGCTTAGCATGAATTATCCCTTAGAACTAAAGATATAGTAAAGGGTGTCTGCTTTTAACTTTATATAGAATATAAATATATAATTCTATATATTCTATATTATATATAGGGAATTTCTGTGGAGGTGAACTTAAGCAAGATACTGTTTTGTGAAGCTATTTGCATTTGAAAAAGCATGGTGTCTAAAGGATTGTAGCTTTGTTGGTACAATACCTGTACAGAGATCCCATTAAACAGTTTATGCTATAATTACAAGCTCATGTTTGTAAGTCTTGTCTGTCTTTCAGCTGCCTGCTAGGCATATCTGTAGATGTCTTACTGTCACTTTTGGAAAAATCTGTGTGGGGAAAAAAATCATGAGGAGGGACATGTCAAGTCCCTAGCTGTGCATCAAGACTCTCTTCCAATAGAGGAGACCACCTTGCTAAAGGAGTTTTATCTTGTTACTCCTGTGGTAGATGACTAAAGCCACGGAGCTGTGATATTGAGGAATGAGATGCAAGTGTGTCAGCACAGGAATAAATGGAAAATGCAGAACATAAAAGCCTGACAGGGGACTTGACAGGTCAGTGATGTTGAGCCTTAGTGCTTTCCCCTGTGTTAACCCAGTGGTTAAGTACTAGCTATTCCTGAGTCTACAGGCACATTCTATTGAGAAACCAAGGGACACACAGAAATGCTGCCATGGTTTTGCACCTAACAGAACACGAGTATTGGCACTTAAAGTGGTATGGTGACTTCCTTGTGTGTATTACCTCATGCTGACTGTCTCCCAAGAAATGATTTTTATGCAGTATTTTCTCCAGGCAGGTGGGTGACAATGTCATCTCCCATGATAGTGCTCTAACAGCACAGTGTAGGCTGCCCTGGGTAGCCTGAGCCACCTTCCTCCTCTCTTACAGCTGCGCAGGAGAAAAATGTAGGAACTAGGGACTGCTGTGAGAACCAAGCACAATGAGGCTTGGCAGCCTATTTCAGCACTGTTAACTCCAGTCTCTGCTGTGATTCCTGGGTTTCTGATTCCTTTCTTCAAACCAAGACTTGAGGACAATACCACTTTTTAAATACCAGATATCTATTCCTATCTCGTCTTGGGCACCTTTATTTCTTTCCGTAAGATAAGTTACCATTTTGAGATTCTTTATCTGTTGACAGGGATTTAAGAGCTGTTGAAAATCAAGATGATGCCCAGCTAAACTGTGGCTGTACTCTTGAGCTGTTCTAAAAGCTCTGCTTAGTGCCATTTTGCAAAATGAGATGTGCTAATAGATAGGATGGACCTTTAACTTTTTAATGCGTTGGAAAATTCAAGAAGATTCCGCTCCATGGTTGGACAGGGATTTATATAAGCCTGCGTGTCAGATTTTCCAACAGCATGCAAGACACACAAAATCCATTTGAGTATCAGTAAAATCTTTTAAAGACATGACAGTAATATGCTCTCCACCTCAGAGGTGTCTGTTTATACTAAAATTCAGGAACTGCCTTCCTGGTTATATATATATATAAAGAAAAAAAAATCCTCTTCAAGTGTTGTATCAACACCTCTTTGCCTTTTAAGTGGATATTTTATGACCACATGCTTTTCCCCCTTGTATTTGGAATGTTATTTTTATACCCCTGTTAACACAAGTTAAAAGCAGATCAATCTTCTTTGTTTATGCTTAATGTCTTCTGCAATTTCAACAGGTGAATGATAAAAATCTAAGGGAAAAGAGAAGTCTGTGATTTGTTTTTCTAGGAAAATAGGAACAATAACAGAAGTGTACTGCAGACAGTTATTTCCACTTCAAATAAATGGCAGTAAGTCAGTGCTACCCGTAGCCTCATTATATCTGATCACTGATAGAAATGCAGAGCTCTTGCTTTTACTATGGTGACATGGCTAGTATTTTAAAACTGTACTGCTTTGGTGATTTAAAGCAGCAACAACTTACTATTAATACTGAAATATTAAGAAAACTGACACATTTTCTTGCCTGATTAGTTTTTGTTTTGTTTGTTGTATTGCTTTGCTTTTTGTTTTAAATCTCAATGTCTTCAGTAAATGGGTAAATGCTATGCACCTATATCCAGAGGAAAATATGTTCTGACAGTTGTCTAATGATTTGGGAAGCTTTGGTTCCAGTTTTGGCTTCTGCCACAAGTCATTTCAGTCTTCAGCTAGGCACTCCCATATAAATGCTGCTCCCATTTGTGTGTGCAAGTCCATAGACAAGTAAACATTGTTAGCTAGATCAAAACCCAGACCAGCATGTGCTTTGAGAAAAATCCTTTAAAGCATAAATAAGCTGAATCTGTTTCCTTACAATACTTAGTGTACTGATAAAAAGAACAAGCCTAGGCTCATTTTGCTGTGTAAAGAAGCAAAAAGTTGGGGGCTTGATCAGGGTGGGAGTTCAGATGGACCCAACTTCTATAGCTCGCTAAACCCAAGCTGTTTTACTGGGAGCTGGGGCTTCTCTCCACAACAGTTTCCCATATGTTAAATGCAATAATAGCATTTGTGGTTGTATGGCAAACAGGTTGGGGAATACAAGTCAGATATTAGCTCCTTAAAAACTGGTCTACATGTATAATGTTTGGGGTGGGTTTTTTTGTTGGTGTACGTGGCTTTTTTTGGTTTGTGTTTTTCCTTTTTTTTAACCTACTGTCATGCAGAGCTGGAGCAATGTCCCCTGACATCCCTAGGCAGACGGGCTGTGGAGCTGTGGCAGCCAGCAGATCAACCAGTTCCTTGGAGGAGCTGCTTAACTTCAGCAGGAGGCTTTCTTCCCCCCAGGCACACCTATGTGCAGCCCAAATGTGTAACCATAAAACCTCTTGGCACCTATGTGGTGCTCCTCAGTGTAGAATTTCAAAGTGCTGTGTGTGTGCAGGCAGCACCATGCTCCCCCCTGCTTTAGGGGGAGAGGGGTGAGTTTTGCTGCTCACAGAGCCAGGGCTTGGGCAGCTGCTTCCACGTGTGATCCTTTAACTACTGGGGAATATTCTCTCCAAGGTACTTGCTCTTCCCACCAAGAGGGAACTTGACCTCCTTGCCATCTTCAGGGTGTTTATCTAGGTATTACTGCTGCTGGCAGGCAACACACCACTGGGCCCTTTTTTTGGGGTGGGCAGAGAAGTTGTCAGCTGCTGAATTCGGGTGGAAAGCCAGCCTGTAGAGTGGAGCTGATTCTGTGAATCCTAGGCTGATACACTGCTTACTGGGATTTCTTCTTTCCACTGGTATGCCTTCTGCTAAATGAAGCATTATCATATAATTCTAGCTGTACCAGAGCAGCTTCTGATCTCTGAGGTATGAGAAGAAACCCAGAGCCTGTTCTCATGCTGTTGATAACAGCACCAGTTCCCTCCAGCAGCACCAACTGCATAGCTGATGGTACAAAAGAGGTTAACTTGCATAAAATCCATTATGTGGAACTGCCTGCTCTGCCCTGCCTTATTTTTCCCTTATAAAGGGTTAGGATGGCTGTAGGGGAAAGTCTCTCTTCTCTGGCTTCTGAGACTTTTGGGACTTTGTCTCTGCAATCACACCTGGTCCCCCTTCAGCAGTTCACCCAGAACAGAGGCAAGGGCACAGGTCTGAACAAGAACAGCTGCTCAGAAAAGCAGCTGGTGGGGTCTGGCCACTTCACTTATGATTTGATGCCCCTTGCATGGATCTTCTCTTGCCTTTAGCCTGCCTCACTGCACTGCTCTCCACCGTCTGGGCAGGTAGAGCATATGCATGGCCTGGGTTGGGCTATTTCTCTTTGGCTGAAGGTGAAGTGTGGTGGGGTTTGGGTTTTTTAGTGTTTTTTAAAAATTTATTTATTGTCTGGAAGCACTTACTAAAAGACAAATTATCTACTCATAGTGTGCAGCAAGTGACTCTGGGAGCAGCAGGATGGTGTAATCATCTCATCAGTAAACTGAGTGAAGGACTAGTAGTTCAACCAAATTGCAAGGTTTCTGTCTCAAGGCTTTTCCTGAGATTCTAAAGATGTTCCAGTTTATAAGATCTTGTACAGAAACGAATTATGTTCTTCATCCTTCCTCTAGGTG
>VZRW01004680.1:783292-876756 GCA_013398125.1 Aegotheles bennettii | reverse complement strand
TTGATTTGGCTTTAGCATTTGCTTCATTTGCACATGTCCTTCTCAGACTTGTATATTTGTTAAAGTTATTTGCAGAGTGGTCCTATTCTCAAGCTTCTTTTGTCTTTAAAAACTTCAGTGAAGTGTAGTTAAATGCAGTGATGTTACAGTATTTTGTATCCTATTATTTCCTTGGGCATGAGTCTTTCCAACATTTTTACCATGCTCGCTCCAATTTCCCTGATTTGTTATTGAAAAGTTTGCTAAAAGTGCTGTTTATTTCTATAATCTGTAACAGAGTTTGCCATTTCTATTGTGGTCTAGCAAGAAGAAAAAAGAGATTGTGTAAACATAACTCCATTTAAAAAAAGAAAAGCAAATGCACCAGCATGTTGTAATGAGAGCTATTAAAATAATTAGTCCCTATCCTATGATTGCAAAAGAAAATAAGTAATGAAAGTGAAACATATAACAACTGGATTATAAAATGAACAACCAGCATAAAAATTGAATGAGTCATAAGTTTAAACCTGGATGTGACTTAGTTGCAGGATAGTGTAGGAGGAAATGTAATTGTGCTTATTCTATGGCAGTTTACTTGAACTAAATGTCTCTGAGAAGTGTCTGAGACGTGTGTGTAGAGCTTGAACTTTCCAAAATGTATCACCGTATTTGATTTCAGGACAGTCAGTGTGACAAACTCTGCCTAAGGCAATCACAGCAGCTTTGACAATCAAGTGCTTATAGAAATGGGATAAAATGTCTGCATTTATACTTTTATTTGATCTCACTCCTTATTTTATTCTGCCCTGCTGGACAGGTCTGTGTTCACTCATGGTATAGTGTCCAGCGCTGCCCCACACCCCAGTGTCAGTGGTTCCTTCAGCCTTGTGGGTCTTACCAACCACAGTCTCACTGGTGCTTCCAGCAAGCCTTTTTGCTGTTGTGTGTATCTCTTTGTATAATTGTCATACTCCTGCCTTAAAACAGTATCAAACAAGAAAGATACTGTTCTGTTGATGCTGATGGTTCAATATTACTAATGTCAGAGATGTCACTTCCCTGTAGTGTGTTGTCTGATAACTGTCATAGCCTTCAAAATGAATATTGTAATGAAAAAGCTCTTATCTTAGTTTACATGTGCTGAGAAAACATTCCTGGTAATACTGTGTGACATTTCAAAGCATATACTGGTCATATCTTGTTCTTTGAAACATTAAATACTTAAATATAAATATTATTACTATTTATTAAATACTTTGTAAAACATTTCCTTTAGAAATGACCACAACTCTCTTATTCCATCTGATGCTGTAGAAGCCCCTGTTCAGAGACCATCTTTGCACTGTCAACCTCTAAAAGGTGTTGAAGTGTGGTTGGGCTGTAATCAGTGGATGAAAGCAAGCTAGACCAATCCAGGTGCCTAGGATGTCCATCTGTAGTCTCATTTCCCCTGAAAACTATTTCTGCACAGTATTATGCTCAGTATATAGCAATAGAATTAAAGCAGTCCATTTAGAAAATTCTATGTGCATATTTTCCAGCAAAGATTTTGTGGAAAAGTGTAAGATCAGGCTAAATAGTATTTCAAGAATTGCAAATGAAAATTCCTGAAGAACTGAGACCCAAACCCGGAAGGACATCTGTATGGGCTCTTGTAATTTAGCCCAGATTTTTCAAGAAGAAGAGTGCTTAAGCTAGTCTTGGGGAAGCCATACTATCAAGAATGATGTTTTCTGTAAATTAAAACAATCTAGTGCCATCACACACTATAAATAATGGTTCTTAATATTTTTATTCCTGAAGATAGAAAGATTGTATTCATGTAATAATACTTATAGCTGTGTAGACTTGTCCTGCTTATTTGAGATCGTCTTTGAAGTTTTAGAAAGCACTGCTGAGTGTGCTTCAATAAGTTTTTACTTGTCTTGTCTAGGGAAGCAAACCAACTGTGGCAGGTTTAATCGGAACTAAACCTTGTCTGAGTCAAACGGAGGCTACAAAACCAAACGTGCTGGACAAGTTACAGCAGAGTTAAGGCCTGTTCTTTCAGCTGTTCCAGGGTGTGGTGTTTGGGGAGAGGGAGAGTGTCTATATACATACTTAAGCGGGCTGTATAAAGTATCCCTAGTGTGTAGGAGGCTGGCAGTCATCCTGTATCTACTTGCCTATATGACCTTGCTCCCAGGAAGATATGCTTCTGGGGATGCTCTGTTTAGCAAGGTATACCAAACACCAAAGGGGCAGGCAGCGAGAGCTCAGCAGTGGGCTGTTGTTGAATTGGGTTGCAAATAGTGGGCTGTGAATTAATCCAAAGGTTTTCAAGTGTCACAGAAGGCAAATACTCATTGGTCTCTAGTGTCTGTTGCCCTGTTGCTTTACAGAAAGACAGAAAAATCTTACCTGGATCAAGGCTTGTAAGATAAAATGAGAAGCCCTATTTAATTTAAATTGACATGTTTCTTTAAAAGTTCTGGACTTTCCCTATTATTTACTTTCAGTCTAATCATGTGGCAAAATCAGCTCTAGGGGAGGTAACTTCAACCATACTAACATTTACACTTCATTTGTTTATACTGGATCTGAGGTTATATCTGTGCATTTCACCAGTGGCTGCAGAAGATGAGAATAGCTTTAGGAAAGAGCCTGCACATTGATGAAAGAGTAGGATATGTGCTTTCCATAACTGTATTCCTGACTCATTATTCACAGCACAGAGAATTCTCTTGTGGCTTTCCACTTCTTATGTGGTTGGTGTACCACTCCCACCTTCAAAAAGTCTCAGCTGCTCAGACACAAAATTTTATAAAGTATAGGCTGTAAAATTAAAGGTTACATTTCAGTTCCAAGAGTGAACCAAGTTACCTGGCAGTTTTAGAAGAATGTAGGTGTGCGTAACAGTTCAGAAATTAGACATAGGAAAACTCACCTTAAAAAAACCTAACAATAAAGTTCAGATTTAAATCCATTAACAACAGAGAATTCAGAAGCCAGTACTCTTATCCATAATTCCACTCACTGTCCATATTTTGCTATATATAAGATCAACCAATGCCATAGAGGGCTGCCCAGCTAGGGTAGCAGAAGGATGAAGTGAATATTATCTGGCCTGTTAAAACTTTGGGGTTTTTGACCTTTGTACCTTTTATGCTTTTCACAGTGAATGCTTAATTTGTGAGTAGCCAGGGAATGCTAAACCAAAACATGTTATTTGCCAAGAATATTTTTTCATACCGTATTCTAGAGAATGTTTATTATCTCTGTTACCTTGTGAGTAGGATTCCTTGCTGTTCTGATTTTAACATTCCAGTGAGTTAGGGAAATAACTTTTATCCTCATTTTGTGGCTGAAGAGCTGAGGCACAGGGGTTCTGAAGGTCCAAGATGCTAAGCATGGTCACCTTTTAGCGTAGCTAGCTTTCAGCCTTTTTATGGGTTAATAGGCCTTAAGTTATACTATAAAAATATGTAGGTTCAAGAAACTGATCCTGAGAACTCTGTACTGCTGGTATGAGAAGAGCTGTGTTACTCATTTCTCGGTAACATACATACAGGGGATATGTGAAAGGAATGGGGGCCTTGCCTCAGGATGGGGGCCCTAAATGAGGATTGCAGGTGTACTCCAATATCCTGATGACCCAGCTGTGGTACCCACAGCAACTCTACAGAATGCCTCCCAGAGCACCCTGCTGTGGTGAAGCTCTGGTTGCAAGCAGTGTGGTTGAAAAGGGCGGTCCTGTCTCCCTCCAAAGGGAAAGGCTGGATGGTCTGGAAAGCTATTTTCTGCAGTTGCAATACATAACAGAGAGAGCTGATCTGAAGGCCTGTAAGCAAGGGTTCATGTGGTCCGATTCCGTGCTAGGATGTGGGGTTTGTGAATGTCTGGATGCCGTTAAGATTTTTTTGAATCATGGGCTGGTGCAAAGCTGATGGTGTGCTATTGATAAAATGTTGGAGGTTATTCATAGGCATTGATTGAATCTGATGTGTAATTTTAATGGAAACTGTACTTTTTCTTTGATATTTTAATAGTTTATCACAAACACATAAATAAAATAATTCAGTAAATACAACAGAGTTACTTTGAAGAAAAGCTAACAAAGTGTAGGAGCCTTGACATCTGAGTCCAATCAGTAAATCAACAAAGCTACTTTGAATGTCTCTTAAAGTGCCATCTCACTGGTCCTGAAATTGGTTGTATTTTGCTGCAGAGGGGTTGGGACCATATCCATGAGGAACTTGATCAGTCTGGAAAAGAGCAGGTACTGGCACCTAAGGCCATTTGCACATCAAGACTCTTCAAGTGGCCTGTAAACTGGACCTATTGGAAATGAAGTAGGACATGGGATCAAAACAAATAATGGTAGCCTATTGCAACACTATTCTGCTTCCACTTTTATTGCAAACTGAAAATGCCCATGATGTTATTCTCTCATAGTTGTATTGTGGGTCTTCTCCTTGTTTAGACTGTGAACGCGCATTGCAGTAACTGGGAGAACATGGACTCTTCTCACCAGGAGAGGGTACTCGAGCAAGGTGTTTGTGGGTAGGTCAGAATCCAGGTTCAGGTGCTAACAGGGCATAACAAGACAGTGGTGTCAGAACTGCTGTGCTTGCACCCCTCCACAGTGATGAGAAGAGATCCTGCCTGAGGGCAGCCACCAGTTTCATGTCAGACTGAAACGCTACTAGCAGTGGGCCAGGCACTTGGCCATTGTGAAATGTGTGTGGTCTACAGGCTATGTGTTGAACCTCAGTAGCCACCCTGGCTATTTCCGTAGACATAAGAGGTTGTGACATTTCCAGACATTCCTGAAATCCAGATTTGGCTGCTTTCTATACTGACAGCAAGACTAGAGGGACTGCAGGTCCAGCTGGAGCTTCCAAAGCAGACCAGGCCTTATATGCTCTAGGAGAGTACAGTAGGCTAACTTCTGCTGGATGTCTAAAGCTGCCTGAACACAGTAGGCTGTGGAAAGTCAAACTGTGCCAACAAGCATGTTCTTAAAATAAAATGGAGACATAACCAACAGATGTTACTGGCAGTTCTGTAACACACTCTTTGCTTTTCTTCCAATTGCAGGGAGTATACTACAAAATTACAAGAGTTGAGTTTCATGAAGACCATGTGGCTACAATTTGTTCTATAGTCTTTTCTTGTTCAGTGCCCTTGCCACTGATTCTCTGTCTGGCTGTCACTGTGTTACAGCTGACAAGACTAAATTTCAGTGGTGCCCTTTTTACTGATGTTTTTTTGGTGAGGAAAAGTTATAAAGTATCTTTTGAAGAGTAAAAATGTTGTATCAATGAAGAAATAATAAATGTAGGTGCAGATGGGAGCTATGTATATAAACATGTTGATGTATCTGTACATTTATTTTGGCCTGTAGGGCTTTTAAAAATCTATTTATTTTAATATTAGGCTGAAGTAGGAAAATAAATGGTAGTAGAAGCAAAACTTTGATTCACAGAAAAAATTTTTAAGAGATTGATTTCTGGGCAGTGAATAAACATTTCTGACTTAAGGTGGATTTAATTAAAATATGAATTATAATCACCTTCAAAATGATGTTTAAAATAGAAGCATTCATCGATCTTTTATACACAGAACATGATATGATGCATCTTATATACACACAATATTATAAATGTATAACATTCATCAAGTTGGTAGGATGTTTAATCTCTGCAAAGAGTTGTTATATTTAACATTAATGGGTACTAGGACTATTGCCCAGACTTATTTGTAATTTAGAAGGCAGATAAACTGTGTTATACACACACATAGTTCCATATTTAAAATTGAATTTGTATTTGTGAAAGTATGTATCGATTATTACAATTTCATTGCCAATAATGAAAAACAGCTTTAGAACACTTATTTAAAAACAAAAAAAAAACAAAACACAAAAGCACACAAAACCCCCAAGCTCCTCTGTTTCTGGGTCCTTGCATTTGGAAGAACTTTATATAGACAAAGAAGGGAGTTACTGTAGTATGTATTTATGGTCTTCTCTAAGAAACCATGTATGTTATGTTGTTTCCTGATGATGATAATGAACTCGTGCATTTCTGTGGGTAGCCTTCAGTATTAATCTGAAAAAATATATATATTATATTCAAGTTGCATAAAAAGACATGTTTCTATGAAGACCTCTAAATGAAGCTCACTGGTTATATAATTCATTCTCTCAACCACTTTCTCCCTTTGGTTTTCTCCAATTATTTAGAAGAAGCTGTAGTTTTAGATACTCTAACCTGGTGTTACTCAGCTGCTTTAGATTCTACTCTGAAAATCCGTTAACAGATATTTTAGTGAGGTTTCCAATTTGGTCATTATACCTTGGTTAGGATGAAGCTGTAAATATGGCACTATATAGGGTGTGCATATGCCAACTAACATAAACCATCATAGCTGAAGTCAGCAGAACTACACCAGCCTGCACTTAGCTGAAGAATTGGCCCATGAAGTCTGTATGTAGTACAATTATTAAAAAGCAACTTTACCTGGTCTTATGCTAATATCACATAAAACCTATCAAAATGTGAAAACTGTTGCAGGTTTCTAATCCCGTTTCTTTATCTGTCTGTTTGTCTGTCAAAGACTTTGAGTATTATATTACAGAGTGAATATCACAGTGGCCCAATTTAACTTAAGAACAAAAATATTTTAAATTCTGGAACTGCTCTTGCTCATGTGAGACAGTTGCAACAAGTAATGTCTCTTTAACATTTCAGTGCGTGCTCTGTTCACAGCTGTTGCAAGGTACAGAATACATTGCATCCAGACCGTGCCACCTGTTGTAGGCTATTTGGAATAGAGCAAGTCAATGGAGATAGAAGAACACGTTTTGCCTACTTGCAATGATATTATCTGCATTTCATATAGCAGCCACTTACAGCCTTTATTTCATGTCACAGTTTTCTGAGATAATTTTTTTTTTTGTAGCAGAGGAGGTTAGTAAATTGAAAATTCAGAGGTGCTTTCTCCCGAGTCTTTTGTCCCTTGTTCTTTTTGAGCTGCATTAAGCCCAGCCTTAGCTGAACCTCTTTGCTTCTAAACTAGAAGTGAGCTTTGTCAGCTTCCAAGCACCATCTCTAGTTTCACCTCTGCAATCACTCGCTTCTGGGACTGGGAGGGAAAGGGGCACTGGTGACTGTCTACTTTCTATCCAGCTCTGCTCAGTTAGGTGCAAGACAAATAGATCTGTGTTGCTCAGAGTATGTGAGAATTGCTGACGTATGAGTAATAACACTCACCTGAACAAAATTCTCTCCCTTGAAATCCTTCCCATTCTTCTGAGAGTCTTCTGAGTTCTAGTTGGTATTTTCAGAGGACAAAATGTCCTGCTTCCATTTCTCTTTGATGAGTCTTTTATCCCTGCAGGTGTCAAGCTCTTTGTTGTACAAACTGTCTTTTAAACCAATTTATATCTTGTGTTTCTAGAATTTTGTGGGTTCTGACTCTTGAGGCAAGTGCTGGCAGGTGGTCATTAGAGGTCAGGGACTAAAGGTGATCATCACCTGTGGCCTGTTACAGTAAGGCCATTTCAGCTGATGGCCCAATGTTGCACTCTCCACCATGGTCAAGTTTTCCACCAAAAAGTAGTTCTAGTCCACACTGGCTTGCTGACTATTAAAGTCAAATAGAAGCTGTACGTTGTTGGGCAGTTTACTAGACTGTCCCAGTATCCCTAACCTTTTGTTGCTGGAGCTTTTGTAGCCTGCAAATTGCCCGCAGCTCTTCCTTTTTCCTGCCATATAGACTGGTTCTAAATCTTTGTGTCTCCAGCCCACTACCATGAGAATCAGGCTTTTTCATTCTATCCAGAGAGCTTCAGCTTTTGTTCAAGCCCTTCTCTTTGCTCACCTTGATTAATGAACTCCTGTTTTCTCTGACCTCCTTGATTTCTCTGTCATAGGTTTCTGAGCAACAGAAAAAGCAACTACTAAAATCATCCTTCTTGACTCTCATGGCTGGATGTGATGTTAGCTAGAAAAAGTTGTTCTTCCCTTCTTAACTATCTCATAGAAATCTGTCTCATGTGCAGGACGAAAATATATTTGTTCATCTCCTCATCTGTTAACTATTGCAGAAGACTGGGGGAGGAAGACCAAGGACACTAAAGTGATTTCCTTTCCTCACCCTCTCCAGCTCCCCTTTCATTCTCATTGTACATTGCTCCTCTTTGAGCCTGAGTTATAGCTGCCACTAAGGTCTAACCTGTAAAAGCCAATCTGGGCTTTGAAATTGCTTATAACTCAGGTCAGTGGGTTATCTTTGTTGATTATGGGTGCCTGAATGAAAGCCTGAATTAACTATCTGGTGGAGACATGCTTACCAACTGCCAAAAGAGGAACAGTCCTGTCTTCTGAGCATAACAGAAGTAAAGTGTCCTTTCAGGACCCATGTTTTTTCATTTCCTGTACATTTTGTCATTTAGTGCAAAGGACTATGGTGAGTTTGAAGTGTGATCTACACAACTAATATAGGGGAGATACCAGATACCCAGGAGATGACAACAATTTTAATATCTACCTTGGTAGTCTTGAAACCTACAAAAGAAAATCTCACTTGGTTGTCTTTTCCCTTGTAAGAGCTAATATAATTTCAGCAGTAAGATGGGGTTTTTTTATTTGAAAGATATTCAAGGTTTGACCTTTCTGCAGTTTATATCATCAAAATCTTTTACATGGTGAGCTTAAACAAATTGTAATTGTTGGTTTTGGTGACTTTTTTTTCCATAAAATTATCATCAGTATCCTAGCTGATTCTTAAGGGAACAACATGAATTAAGAAAAAAGCTACAAGTCTAAATTCTAAAAGGACTAAAAATTGATCACTAATGCTAAATCTAAGTCAAAGAATAAATAGATCTACGTTATAAAAATACTTCCATAATGATTCAGTTTTCACACTGCTTGGCACTCCAGTTGAAGTTGAGCTGCATTTGAATTTTTCATGAAAAATAGTTGATACAGAAAATCTAATATGGACTCAAAAACCATCACTCTACATTGGATTGTTTACCATTTCTTTTTTGTCCTCTATGAAAAGGAAAACTGTCTCTGCTCGTGCTGTTATACAATATTGTTACTGTTGACATGTAAATAGTCTTATAATTCATGGAGTGTATGTGTGAGAAGTTTTCCTGTAGGGTCTGATCTGTAAGGTGGCTTGCTATTTCTTCCTGTACCTTGGACATCTCTGCACTTAGCTGATATGAATGCTGTACGTATTCAAAACACCAGGCATAAACCAAGAGCCTAAGGAGTTGCAACAGTGCTCTGAGCAATGTGATTTAATACAAGTGGTTCTCAAATACTTCGTACCATGGTGCTCTCTCAGTCCCAGCTTACTGTATGACACAGCTTTGGCTAGATACTTAGGAGAGGTTTACAGTCGTCTTTCACATCATCTGTAGCAGAGGAATCACTGTCAATCAACAGAAGTGTTTTGAGATCTCAGAAACAGATAAACACAAAGATGAGAACACATCCAGACTCTCTTCAAATTCATTTGTGATCCTACAAAGGAATTATGAGTATTTAGAAATTGTGGGGATGAAACTTGCCATCTACAAGAATGCTACTCTGCGTATGTGGCACTAAATGTGCATCTGACATGCTAGTCTACTCTGCTGAGCTCTCGTTTAAGATTAGTATAATGAGGACCTTAGTAACTACTGAATATTGTAATTAATTTCTTGACAGTGAATCCTTTAATTCTTGGCCTTATGTTTAAGAATTCATTTGTCATCAGAAGAAGAAAGTTTCAGTCATAGAGGAATGAGTTGGTAGATGGGGTACAGAGCCTATGAAAGGAATATGGTGATTTGACACCTATTGTGGAATAAAGCCACTGGGCTAAAGGCTGAAATACCTCTACCACTCACCAGGCTCTGGGATATGGGGCACGTCAATAAAGGTGTCTGACACTGAGAGGTGAAGCCTGAAGCTGTACAAATGCACATCTTCAGAGTGCACATGCAGTTACTCCTTATGAGCAGGATATCTTTGACATACCAAGGTAGAAACTATGAGTACTAGTGCTTCCCAAACTTTGAACCTATAGACCACTGCCAGACCCTTGGACCCTATGGACACC
This sequence comes from Aegotheles bennettii, assembly GCA_013398125.1. NCBI lineage: Eukaryota > Metazoa > Chordata > Aves > Caprimulgiformes > Aegothelidae > Aegotheles > Aegotheles bennettii. The sequence goes on along the minus strand of VZRW01004680.1, from coordinate 866,670 downwards.
AGTGTAAGCATACAGAACTAACAAACTAGTAAATGTTATTGTTCTACAGGTTTTGAGAATTGGCTGCAGAGCACATGACATGGCCTTACAGATTACATGTGGGACCTGCTGTTTTAGAAGCTAATCATATACCATGTTGCCTGGCATGACAAAGAGTGATATGAGCACACTGCATCTGATGTACATATGTGTAGATGATTAAGAATGCAGGACCAGCAGGCAATATCAGGGCAACTTAATCCTCTCTTTCTTGCACTGGTGGACAACCATACAGTAGATACTAGTTTAGAAGAATCTATAGATCATCTTATGTCACCAGACATCATAATTCTCAACACTTAAGAGAAATTTAAGATTGTAGCAAAAGTCTAAAAGCTACACCTGTAATGTGTCACATGCAGAAAGCCAGGAGTGTGGAAGACCAGTCTTCCAAGCCTGTGTGCTAGAAAAATATTTATAAAATTAACTCCTGTGTGTTCCCAAGAAGCTGATCATGCCCTAAATTACTGTTGGGGCAAATAAAACCCCTCTGATCCCTGCTAATCTGACTTGGAAGACAGATGTCCTCCTGATCTTAAATCTGATGAATGGCTTAATCCTTTATGTGTGAGCAGGACACCATTCATCTGAGAATTTTACGTCACTAGGAGCACAGCTGTACTCTGTTTACATCCTGGGTTTTGTATCATTCCATTTCCAGAAGCCAAATGATAGACTAAGGAAGGAAAAGAAAATTCCTTTCTGGTCCACACAAGTTAGAGTCTTGACCCATGAAATAATTAAAAGTATAGTGCAGACACCCAGCAACCCAGTTGGCTCTAAAAACTCTTTGCATATGCTTGAGGACTGGATTCCCTAGGTCTCACATCACAGAATTAATTTCCTGGTTTTAGGAGTTTTCCTAATTTAATTTACAACCCTTTCTGTAAGTATATCTTGCTTCCTACATTTCTTGCTTCCATGACCACATTTACAAGGCTTTTCCAGAATTCCGTTCTTAATAAATAAAACCCTTCCACTTTCTAGTCCAGATTTATCTGTGACCAGTTTATTGCAATAGATTAATCTGCCAGACCAAATGCTGAGAACTTCTCAGCTGACATCCTAGGAGGCCAAAATAACCCTGGATCTTTTTCTATATGTACCTGCATCCAAGCTAAATGATTACTTCAGATATGTAAAATTTTACAGATGTTAAGGTTTCTGTGATATCAAAACACCTGAATGTTTTTTCAGGAAGATTTTCAATGGGAAGATTTTCCATGGGAAGTCTAATGGATCTGGTGTATCTGTTCTCCCAGTTCTCTGCAAGTGCTCAGTTCCAGTAATCTCTGTCACCTCACTGTGTTTTCCGCAGTGCCATGTCGTGGCTATTTTATGTAATTTCCTTGGACAATATCTGCCAGTAAATGCACTTACTTTCTCTCAACTGTTTTTAACAATTTCTAGTGTATTTATTAGTATTTCTCACTGCTGTGATTGTTTCTTTTGTCCCCAAAATTGTCCACTGACTTTAATTAAACCCATGAGCCTAGAGAATTTGACAATTTAATTCTTTTAAATGCAGCCTTATTGCCAAGTAAGGTTTCCCTACAGCCCTCCCAGCTGTCGTTTTTGTAGAGGAAACAGCTTTGGGTGTCATACCATTAACTGCATTCAGATACTTCTCCTCAATGGACACGACATTTAGCGGTAATTGAAATTAACTAATTTAAATGACCAACTAGCGAAAAACAAATACAAACTAAATTTGGTCTAAATAAAAACACATTCTTCAGTGTAATCACTCTTCAAGAAACATAATAATCAAGATCTGTTGTACAAAAAATACAATCTGTACAGATCTCTATGATCTTCAATTGCCACACTTGAAAAGAGGGTGTTCTACAGTTTGGAATTTTTATTTTCTTTTTTTTCACAAAGGATAAATATTATATCTCATGATCCAAATCCTTTATGTTTTCTGTAGAATACTTGAAGTGAAACAATGCATCTCTTACTACTGAAAACAGAATAAATGGGTCCCTGAAGGATTTATTTTAAGTCAGATGCATTTGTCATTCTATATTGATCATCTTTGTGCTTCATTATCATATTCAACTCACCATTTATATGCAGATGACACAATCATTTATGGTAATAGATTATACTAGAAGAAAGCTTAACATTATCTTCAAGCTGATTTAAATGAGCTTTAAGATCATCTGGCACAATCTAAATTACTATTAAATATTAATGAAACAAAGATCATATTATTTGGCTCAAAACAGAAGTTGGGTAAACTGAAGTACTGGCAATCAATGTGACCTTGGAGACAGTTAGCAAATGTCAGTTGTGAAGAATATGGATACATAATTTTTTATTGTATGACTAAACTATTGATTAGGTGTGAAGATTTGAAAGAAAGCCAAGAATTTTATTTGGACTCAGAAAGTTTGTTGACTTAGGGTAAAAGAAAAGATTTCTTTTCTTCCATTTTCAGTTTGTATTACGTACTTTGGATTTTGCTGATTGCTACATAATGCTTGTTAGGAAAAAGAAAGCATCTTTAATTTGGTTATCTAGGCAAATTTGCTTTGGATTATACATTTCATAAATATCACTGTCTGTCATTTTAGCAACAATTGGCAAAACCTGAAAACTGTCTACATTTCATTCGCACATTATCCTTCTACTCTTTCCCACCTCCCATCCCCTATCTTCACATAATTTACGATCTTCAGTCTTCCATGTTTCCTGTAATAGAAAAATTAATAAGAAAACTAGTAGATCTGCTTCTTCATCTGGAACCATATGGCTGTGAATTTGATAAAGTGAGTCAGGAAATTCAGGTAGATGTAGTATTTGTATGTGCTTATTTTTACATATGTCTGATCCTGTCGTGTCCTGAGCACATTCTAGCAGACGTGGATGATTTCAATAGCAGTTTATGTCAATTCCCAAGATGATAGTATGAGGGACTTAGTACTTTCCAGGAGATATTCTCATTCTTAGAAACTCGAGTTTATAATCCCACAGTGAAAAGGAAAAGAAAACATGACCTCTGTTTTGTTCAGTTTATTTAAAATGCAGAAGACCTCCTGCATTAGAACACTGGAAATCAACCTTCCTTTTTGTGTAGCAAGATGTGTCATACTAATACATCCATTGACCCAGAAATGCCAGGTCTTTTGACATTATAATTAATCTCATGGTATGAGAAATTGTTTGTTGTTACCCTCTTTCTGTGCTAGACATAATCAAGAGCAATGTGGAAATGTTTTCTGTTTAGGACATCTACTGTTTCTTCTTAATATTTTTCTAGGCTGTGCTGCATCAAGTTAGGCATGGTTTCCTTTGAGTGTTTGCATTTAGGAAAGGGATCATAGCCATTTATTTGACCCTCATCTGGATCTTTGCTAGTCTCCTACTGAAGAGCTTCCTCATAGTGTCAGGAGATGGAGACCTATTCTGACAGCAAGAAAATATCCAGGGAAAAAGGAGGATGCAGACACTTGTATATTTGGGAATGAGGCAGGTCTAGAGGGGCAGAGCAGCTCAGGAACTGTAGGGAAGGATGGAAAACTGAGTTAAAAAAACTGTGAGGGCTAGGATAATTTGATAGGTCTGGGAAAGTCATTGTGGGAAAATCTGTATAAGTAGGAGGCAGAACAGTAGATACCCTCTGGGGGCACAGGAGTAAGGGGTAAAGAGGAAAAACAGAGGAGGAGTAAGCAATAAAGTAGAAGATGAGTGTTGAAGGAAATGAGGCACAGGCAAGATAAAGTTTCTTGTCAACATTACCAGAAATTCAGGTCTAAAGGAAGGATTTATTGGGTGATGAGTTGGGACAGTGAATGCCAAATAGGGCAGTCCAATGTCCATATTCAGTCATACCTACTGAATCCATTAGCTTACCTGGAGCAAAAGGTCTGGATAGGAGCTGCTGAAATTACGGATGAAAGAAAGAGCAAGGGAGAGGGAAGTGTTTGTATCTTTCCTGCTGTGGGCATTTGAGAAAAGTTGCTGGAATCTCTGTCAGAGCAATTTCAGGGAGGAAGAGATTTGTGTTTTACTTATCTATTTAAAGATATTTTCTAATTCAAAGTTAGTATGTCACATTTCAAATACAGATGCCTTCCCTAGGAGATAAAGTAATCACGCAGACTTCTATCAAAATAACTGATGAATTGTTTTTAGAATTAGCCGTACAACTAATTTTAAAAACTAATTCAGCAGATCCAATCTTTTAATTTCTTGATTAGACAATACCATTCTCCCAGTCCACCTAGACCTGTCCTGGCAAGACACTTAAATCACTTAAATCAATTTTCTTATCTCTTTGCACGACCAACTGCCTTTGAAAGGAGGGGAGAATCCCAAGGAGCCCTGCTCTGAACAATAAAGCCATACTTTCATATCAGCAGTAAAAACCTTGTTCCACACTGCAATCACATCAGGAGGAGGCCCTTTTGAGCCTGTGTGTGTTACTTAGTGATAATATAAGGTTCCTAATGAATACAGATATTCTTCAGTGTGATTAATATTTTTACTAGCTACTTGCTCTGTAGGTAAGAACCAGCTCCATGTTGCAGTCACGGGTGCTTGAGAGCACCGCTGTGAGTTCTGTAATGAATGAGCTCTGGCTTCTGCTGGTTGGATTTGCCAGCACCATTGCTGCCAGATGGGTATGGTTCTTCCCACCAGAGAGTGCATTGAATCCCTCAGCTCATTCTGCATTCCCAGAGCTGCCTTTTCCTTTGACGTGTGAACCAAAGGCCCTCCTGCAGGCAGGTTTCTGTCTTCCCTCTCTCTGAGGACAGGAGACCATCTGTTTTTTTTTCATCGAGGGGACTCTTCATCTCCTGAGTCTGTTACTATTCTTTGTTTTTGAAATAAAGAGGTGGGAGCTTCTACCTCCCAGTAAAGCGGTGGTTACCTTCAACCTACCTTTTCTTCTTGTTTGAGAAACCTTCCTCCATTATAGTCCAGTTGGAAGTCTATTCCTCTATAAGCCGGTCAGCTGTGCCGTCTTACCCCACCCCTATCCCACTTCACCCATACCGGCCTTTCCATTATCTGACCTACCCCACATGCATGTATTGTTATCTCTATGACAGCCAAACTTCCCTTCTTTTAACAATGTATAGGCTTGATTTTTTATTTTCATAACTCTTCCCCAAATGTTGCACTTCATTTCCTCACTGGATGTACTCTGGCCAAGGCTTCTTAAAGCATCTAACTGCTATTGGTCTTCAGGGCTGTTGCCTCAACTTCTTTCAGTCATTGAACCTGAAAGGAGAACCCTTTTCTGCATAGCCAGCTCCTCACAGAGCAGTTCGATCATTTCCTTGCTGTGTAACTGGGAAGCCTGAACTTTACAGGAAGGAGAAGCCCACGTCTGGCTACAGAGGTAGTGAAACCACCAGTCTGCACCCCTGAGCTCATCCTGGCTCACGGTTGTGTGTGAGAAGGAGGCAGTCCCTACACTGCCAGCCTCCTGACCTTCCCGTTCTGGACTGTCTTACAGTAGATGTTGAATGCTCCACAGGAATCTAGAAATCAAAGGAACTTTTGAGGAAGAGGGGAAGATAGAGGGCATCGGGGAAGATATAGGGCATCTGGATAGAGTTTTACTGGGGATCCCATGCCTACTGAAGCCATACATTTTGACAGTGCTCTAATGCTACTCACACTCCTTTATTATGGAGAAAATATAAACCTTGTCAGACTGAAATGCTCAAAATAGGCTCCTAAATCGATTCTTGGGCATATAAATAGAAGTTTGATTTTCATCAGTACTGACTGTTCTGGTGATGCCAGTGTGGACGAAAATGCTTTGTGTACAAAAGTGCATTATTAGAAAATGTGGAGGTTTAGGAATTCTTATTTACAGACAACCAGTTAGAATTGGAGTAAATTTTTTCCGGGTCAGCTGGATTTGGCTTATCTTTGACCTCCATCTTCCATGTTTTTATTGATGTTTTGATGTAAAAGTAGCATCTGTTATTACTAGATATTTATGTCTGCCATGTGAATCTAACCTTATAATGGGATTGAAACAAGAAAGTGAAGGTCTTTGCAAGTTCTGTATTATCACACTTCTGTTGTGTGCTTTGTAGAGTTGAAATGTCTGCGGCTATACCACACTGAGCCTGCAACTGATTCCAGCTCTCATAGAAGCTGTGATTCACAAAGCTCCCAGTTTTTGCCATAGCAGTCCCTGCAATCCATTCTAAAGGAGTACAGAAGTGTAAAAGGAATGTGGCTGAAGTTATTGTAGCTGCCTATGCATACCCCTATCTCCATCTACATCCAGAGGACTTTTGTTTTGGTTGGTTTTGCTTTTCTCACAAGGATTCTGGGGGGACCTCCCAGTAGGGCGGTTGCCTTCCATGATTTCTTTGTATCTCCTTCCTGTCAATCTCTGTGAAGATTTTCTGTAGAAATTACCCTACTGTGAAGTGAGCATACTGCTGTGAGGAAGCACTTGTTTTTACATGCACGCTCCACTCCACACAATAACGTGGGATGGTGAATGGACCAAGATGCCACCTCTGAACACTGATGAACACAACCTCAAATATACCTGATATTATGTAAGTTATTGGCATATCTGCCTAAATACAGGGTTTGGCCCCAAAACTTAGTCACTGAAATGGATTTTTGAGGTGTTTGGGAATGCTATAAAATTACAACTTTTTTTAAAGTCAGTGCCACTGAAGTTGTAACTATGAAATGCGGTATAAAAATCAACCGCTCAACAGAGGACTCTTTGCCTTGTCTGTGTGAAAGACAACCTAGTAAAGTAAATGTATTCCTTAACAGCAATTAAAAATGCAGTGTTTCTTTCATTTTCTTTGGAAAGTGAGAGCAACCTGAGATAGGTACTGGCGAGTAGTTTCCCTCCAAAACTTCAGTTTGGCTCTGATTAATTTCTTTTTTAGGATCATGAAGATTCTATTTCCACTTGTTTTTCGTTTCTTCTTAGAACAGATGATTTCATACCTCAGCCTTCACTCGTAAATAGTTGAATCCATGAGGTTATTTGTATTAGTATAGCCTGCAGATTAGGGTCTTAGAATATAACCAAATCAATCATACCACAAAAAATTAAACTTTTCATATGCTTAGCATAATATTTTATAGAAAAATCTTGTATCCTTTCTATTAATGTAAAACTTCAGTTAGATAGCGATCAGCTGACTTTTACTCAGGAGCCGCAATTATTCTCCAGGCAAAGATTCTCATCAAACACAAAGGCACAAGAACTTATTTTCTTGATCACATGCTGTAAGCTGTAAATATATTCTATTCCAGGTAGTGCTAGAAATAATGGATAAGGGTTCTCTCATGGTAGAATTCTGACAATATTTTGTGTTTTATTTGGAAGAGTTTGGGTTGTTTGTTTCTTAAATGTTTAATGGCAAGCTGAAGATAACTTTTCAATGTTATAAAATTTGAAAAAGTGACAAGAAATAACCTTGAAAGTTCACAAAGAGGTTATAAAGATATAAAGAATGTAAAATATTGTAGTAAGATTTATAATCATGTGCTGAAAGCATTTAAATATATTGATCCTTGTGTTAGTATAGGCCTTTTATTATTATTATTAAGTGAATACATGCTTGATTTTAATTGCTTCTTTCATGTAAGAGTGATTTTATGAACTTGAGCTTATAATGATTAATTTTGAAATATTACATATCATGCGCAGTTGAGATAAATTTAGATGAAAGAAAGGTGACCCATTTGTGTTTCAAAGAGGGACATAAACCAGATGATGCTGATTATATCGGTATGTATAGAGCTAAGCCATATCCTGGGAGTGACACCACACAGACTGCACAGCAGGTTTTCTTCTAGTTCAGGTCACTGGGAACCCAAACCAAATATTTACATCACCGAGCTCGGCAAGAGTAACCCAGCAGATTAATGGCCTGTATTAATGCAGATTCTTTGAAAGACATGAAGCGAACCAGTGCAGGAGTGGTCAGGCAGCAAAGTCTTGATCCCTGAACTCTGCTCCTGGCTCCGTTTGTGTCATTAGATGTCTCAGTGATTCTGATTTCCATTTATGAAAGGAGACTAATTTGTATTTACTATTTCAAACACTTCCAGATCAAAAATTGCTTGATATTAATAAGTGGTTTTCAAGCCAAGCTCTGGCAAATCTCCTTTGTACTTCTGGCATAGGAGGTGAGGTGGGGGTGACCTGATGTACCCTTGCAATACTGAAGGGCCTCAGGGCTGCTTTACAATTAATACATGGTGTCCACCAGTACAGAAATAGTATTTAGTGCAGAGCAGCCCGGAGACAGCAAGAGTGAAGGTCTTCTAACACAGCAGGGGCAAAGTCATCTGTGTGCCCTCCCCGTTGCTGCCTGCCCAGCGGGGGCTATAGGTGGGCAGTGAGGACCATGCCCACCTGCTCTGCTGGGGAAAGGGCGTCTCCCCAGACTAAGGGGCTGAAGGCGATGAAAGGTGAGAAATATAGCCAGTTAAATGAAGGTGAAATGCTGGAGACTGACAGGGAGTCTCTTTTGGAAAAAGTTCTGCTGCGTGCAGGGTTCATTCATAACAAACTGGTCTGTAGCTGCACTGTGGAGGTAAATGCATGTCCCCCCACAACAGTTTCCTGCTTCCTTTGAGAAGCTTTGCATAGCATCAGTGGCCAGAGATGCCAAATGGCTCCCCAGACTTACCAGACTCATCTTTTAAACCTCATGGCTCTAAGGTGATATGTTGAACTCTTTCTTGTCTGGTGGTTTCTTAATCTTTTTTCAGTCTTCTTCATACATATTATTCCTTAAAACCCAGTGAGATTCTCAGGGGCCTTACATTGCTTTGTACCTTGAGGAAAAATGTGCAGATATCATGACAGCAGGCAATATTTGACCTCATGTGGTCTCCTCTCTGCCTCTAACTATTTCGTACTTCTGGGCTGCTTGGATCATAGCTGCTGCTGACTTTGAGCTCTCCTCTCCTTTCCGGTGTTGTTTGGGGGAGTTATGGCAACTCAAGCAGTGACTAATGCAGATCCTCTGTTAATAGGCATNTTGAGGAAAAATGTGCAGATATCATGACAGCAGGCAATATTTGACCTCATGTGGTCTCCTCTCTGCCTCTAACTATTTCGTACTTCTGGGCTGCTTGGATCATAGCTGCTGCTGAGTTTGAGCTCTCCTCTCCTTTCCGGTGTTGTTTGGTGGAGTTAGGGCAACTCAAGCAGACACTAATGCAGATCCTCTGATAAAAGGCATTATGGAAATGCAAAAGATGATACTGCTAAGTGTACTTACGTATCAGAACTGTTCAAAGTCTCACATGATAAGTGAGTTGATTTATAATTCTTCTTTCTCTTTTCCTCAAAATACCAATCTTCTGTTACAGTGGAAATATTGATTAAATTCAAAGTTGAATTTCATATGTTGAATAGCCTCATTTTCTAATTCCAAACCTTAAATAGTGGCATTAGAATCATTCTACAATAGCAGGCCAATACGATGTCAAAGGGACCATTACTTTTCCCAGCTGTTGTTTAGTAGTGAAGAAAACCAGCAAGAACTTGTTTACATGCAAATGTCATCTGTATAAAAAGCAGAGAAATGCTCTAAAGAGAAGATATTATTACAAAGGCATAATTTTTCTGGAGGCAGAAAAAACAGAGGAAACATTTTATGGTCATCAGCAGTCTCTCCATAAATCTGTACCATCAGGCATGCTGTGAGGTTGGCATGTATACTGGTCTAAAAAAAGCCCGAGACCCTCAGCCTGGAGACTAAGAAGAAAGGGAAATGCAAGCAATGTGTCAAAGAATTTGCCTTCTGTGCTGAGCAGAAACCAGATGTTTTTGCTAGTAATTATTATTATGATAATTCATTTAAGTAGGAATAAAATAGGGCATGATTGTTTACTGCAGCCTGTTTTCCCTAGACAGACAGGGAAATGAGAAAAAAAATCTCAGAGGTTTTACTCCTGGTTAAATGAATAATTTTTTCATTTAACTAGGAATAAATATGGCAACAAAAATAGTTTTCATACATATTGCATGGTAGCTGTGAATAGGCATCATACACCTTTTTCTTTGAGAAAGTCACTAGAGGCTATTGAATGTTAGGGAAGGTCACTTTGAATGTTTTGGTTTTTTACACGTTTTGCCTTCTGCTGAAATGGGAGCTGAACAGTGGAAAAACTGAAATTTCCGAAGACTGGCAAAGAATTCAGAATAATCTGCCTTGACAAGTCTAGGTGGTTATTTCAAGAGAATCATCTGTTGGGAATGGATAATGCAGGAAAGTCTGTTGTGAGCCAGGCTTCTGTAGGGTGTTGCAGGATATCCATTGGATTTTGCTCTAACATCTCTTACAAATGCTGATTTCACATGTATACAAAAGTTTAGAATTATTAAATCCTTCTCAGTTCTTGAACTTTGATTAGGAACTCTTAGTAAGCAGAAAATAAATTTTTTCCTCCTCCTCACTTCCACAGGATATGAATAAGCTACCAGTGAGTTTTTTATATAGGTTAGAGAATAGTGTCAAGCAAGTGCTCAGCAAATATAAATCTGGTTGATCTGTTTAGTCTGAGAAGAAAAAGTATAGTTCTCAGCTGCTGTCCCTTCTGCAAGCATTCAGTTGGAAGCTTTGAGAGAGTTAAATAAGTCCAATAGAAAAATTAAAATCTAAACAGAGTCTGGCGGAGTTTAATCGAGCAAGTGCATTATTGGGAGTCTCTCTGATGGTGAGGGTTAATTTATCACCCTGAATCCAATCACTTTATAAAAAGCCAGCGTGGGTTTCATTTACTTTGATGAGGTTTATTGCAAGATTCCAGAAAATCAATTTTACTGTAAGCCATATTAAACCCAGGGGAATATAAATGCTATATGTACTACACATAACTTTTTGTTATTGCTTACTGGATCACTGGGGAAATTATATGTTTACCATGAAGAAGGGTTATGGCTACGTTCGTTGTCTTGGGTAACTCCCAGCCTGCCCATCGTAGTGAAATAAAACAAAATGGTAGAGTTCAGAATCAGCACTTAACTTGTCTTCATATAGCCTGAGGTATAGAAACACTCAGCATTAGTGACTTGATTTTCCAAAAGGCTTTAAATAACTGTTATGTTACATACTATCACTCTGTTCTTTCACAAACAGACGGTAAATGCAGGCAATACATATGCTGCTGCTGGTTGACCAAGCCCAGGTAATTCTTGCCTCCAGAGCTTCTTGAGATACAAAGGCATAACTGACAGGCAGTTAGCTTGGAAATGGTCAAGTTTGATCTGCTGGTTAGGGACTGTGAAGAAAATTCTCACTTAGTGGGAATTTCTACTGTATTTACTCTCTTTCTGTCTTCCCTCCCTATCCAATTTACATACTTTTGAATTTCACGTGGATTAAAAAGTTATAGGAAAGTAATTTTGCACCAGAAGATTACATTCCCTCTGATGACAGCAGGTCGGAAACTCATTTGGGGTTGCACTGGGTAAATGGTTTCCTGTTTTACAGTTTTGTACGTACCAGTAAGGCCATCTTTCAGTTATTGGTAGTTTTTTTCTCTTTATCAGTCCTTCCAGATGATGATGTACTACTTATGCTGAAGCTGACATAATGGACTAAAATTAGTGGGTTTTACAGCAGGAAACTTAGGTTGCAAATAAATACAAGGAAGTAATTTCCCATTAAAAAAGGCATCAGAATTCAAGAAAGTATCTTTCAAAATCAAGTGCATGTAGCCTGTTTAATGATGATTTTCATTCTTTTTTTTCCCCAGTGTTGGGCTCTGTTGTACTGTGACAGGAAATGAGCAGCTCCCTGTGGCTTCAGTCGATAAAGTGAAAGAGCAGAACAATACATCTGTCTGTTGGTCTGTCTATCTATATTTCTCCATGTGAGTTTCATAAGAACTAAGACGGGATATCTGAAAAGTTCTAAATGTAGTTAAATACTCACTTTGGCCTAGTTTTCAAGGGAACTAGAGAGCCTAACTGCCTTACTAACTCTGAGACTTCTTCCCTAAAATGTAATGCATGTTAATGTTCCTAGTTTTATTTGCACGTTGTATTTGGTAGTGTCACAATTCAAAAGCTCTTGCTTGGGCCAAACTCCCTGTGAAATGTGTTTAGAGTAACAGAAGAAAGAAGTGAGTTGTAGCCATTATTTAAAAGTATATAGTCTATTGCAGTTTATGGATGGTTGTAAAAATATTGTAGCAATAAATATGGAAAAAACAATGGAAAAACTATCTGCCAAAATATTTATCTTAAAATTCCTTCTGATACATATGTATCTCTGTACGTTTGTTCCGTGTTTCTGAGGGATTGCACATGTGTGATTTGGGAGAACAATTAACAAAATTTGATTCATGTCAATATTGTCAGTAATCTTTTTGTCTCTGTGTATGAAAAAAAGTTACTTTAAAAAAAAAACCATTAAAAATGATCTATTCAAAAAATCAAATGATGGAGTATAAGAGTAACACACAAATTTAGTAAAAGAAGAATTATCACTCCCATTATCTTGTTGCCACTCTTCTCCTTCCCTGTCTCTTGTATGTTGTATTTTTAACTGTGAACTCTTGAAGTCTCGGCCCTTCCTTTCAATGTTATCTTGCAATCATTTTTATTATGCAACTGAGTAAAAGTGTGAAAACATACAACAGTAGTTAAAAAGGAATGAACTCTTGTTCTTATTCTGTGTTGTTCTTTCAAACATAGTCACTGGGACTTTGGTGCAGAGTGAATTTCAGAAAAAACATGTGGATTTGTCATGCACAACTCTGGATTTGGGTTTGATTTTGCAAATCCAGGGTAGAGTGCGTGGCTTTGTGTTCTGAACTTGCTTAGTTCATTCCAGATTAGATTTAGCTCAGTGGAAGGGAAATCAGGCTGAAATATGAATAGCTTTGAATATCCTGTCCACAGCATTTCTTGGATTCTTTATAGTTGTGTTTTTTCTTTGTATACAGAGTGTCTGAGCAAGTACAGACTAGCCTGGAACTGGTGAATACAGCAGAAGATGCTTTCTGAGTCTGGAACTTGACTATGCCCAACTCAGATACATTTCCGAGAGTACACCATGTGGCTGGGGAGAGGTCAGTATCTTCAGCAAGTGATCAAAAGCATGAGAACCTAAGACCAAGTACATTAAAGATGCTTTGGTATTGATATCCGTAAGTATCTATCTTTAATATCTAAAGACTAGTTTGTATGTGCGTGGATGTCATCACCACCACAACAGAATAGTAAAAAACCTTTAGTTTTTTATTAATATTTTGTTCTTTCCTTCATTCTTTTCTTTGTGTCTGTGCATCAAGAAACTAAATTATGTTTCAGCAGCTAGACATATTATGCAAAATTATACACTATGAATATTTTATATTCTAGAACCCTGAAGCAAGGACTTTCAATGGCTTTATGTCCGCAGCAACCTGTGTCATACCCAGAGGAACTCCACAACTGGTAAGGCCCCCTTCTTCCTAAAACTTTACTTAGGTCTTTATTTTATTTTTTTCTTTACATTTGTCAATAATAATTAGGAGGAATGTCTCAAGGGTTTTATTGTATGTAAGAAAATGGAAGTTACTGCAGCCAGCCTTCTTTCTACTACTGCACGAGGCAGGGAAGTTCTTCCCTTTATAATTCTGAATTGATTTAAAATTTCATAGAATCATATAAAGACAGTAATGTGGCAAAAACAGGACTAAGTTTAAAAACCTAGCTAAACCACACTTCATCTGATCCTGGACTGCACCTACTCTGATATATCTCTCCCTTAATTTTTTTTGTATGTCAAAGTATATTTCCTTAGAAATTTATTTCTCCTTTTTCTATAACACTTTAATGACAAAACCATGTAGGCTTGTGTAGGGCAGGCTGTAGCTATGGTGCACTGGAAAATGCCAGCAGTTTATAGAAAATATTTGCAATTTTGTATTATTTAACTAATTTAATTAATTATCTCACCCTGTTTCCATCTAATACTAAAAAGCTGACATCTTGAGATCACATGCATCTGCCCCTGAAGTGGCTGGCAAAACATAAATCTTGTAATTATAACTTAACAAGGATTCTTTGGTGCTGCTTACTGGTTCCTGGGATGCAGGGCCTGTGATTTAATGCCATAATTTTTACTCCAGGTGGCACTGAAACAGGAGGTGTGGGTACTTTTAAATGTGCTCATTTATCTTCAGTGTGTTCCAATAAGTACATAACCTATATTAGGAAATGCTGGAGCGGGATTGAAATTTTAGGGGGTAAAGTGTACCATTTATTGTTCATTTAATACCACTAACTTTTCAAGAACATGATTCATACAAAGTCTCCACTAACTCATCCAAAGAATCTCAGCTTACAGTTGGAAACTGTTTTGGGGGTAGTGTATCTATTTTCTGTCCAGCCCATCCATTCCATGCCTTTTGTTGATACCAATATGGTTCAACATAAAGTGAAATTTATCAGTTAAAGGAAAAATATTCTCTGCTACAGGTAATGCTAACATATTAAATCATTATGCTTTATGTTGTGCCTATTGCTGTAGTATTTTAATATTAATCTATTTGTCCTCTTTTACAGTTGAAATTGAATGTACCATTACAGACAATACAGCTGATGATAGAGGTATAGAGGTCCCTGTTTTGAAAGGTATCTGAGAAATTATTTGATTTAGTTATATAGTGAAACACTTTCTGTAGCTGGAGCTGTAAAGAGTAGCTGTATGCTGTGATGTCTCTGGCTTATACCTGCTCATACAGGTGTTCACTGCAGGTATGGTGCATGCCAGTCAACCAGAGAACACTAAATAGCTGCAGTACTCCTAGACATGGTCTCCTTATTTTGGCAAAATTTACCAAGAATTTTACTTGAGTGGAATGTGTATTATTGTTACTGTCTGCTGGCCATTATGAATACCACTATTCCAAAATTAGTTATCCTGTCTTATTAGGTAAACAATAAACAATATATAACTGTCTCTAACTACCTGACATATTGATAATGATACTTACTGATGCCTATCAGTTTAGAATGCAGTGTATTTATAGAGAGGAGGAACAACTTATTTTATGTCCATTTTACAAAACTAATCTATTTAACAAAAAATGTGTAACTCAAGTCTTTCTCTAAAAACAGTCTGATTGTGCATTTTTTCTTTGTGTGTTTTAGTGATGTTATGCCTTAGGTTTGACTCTTCAGTGTTTCAGGGGAACATAAAAAATAGAAATGTATATTGTTCATTATTTTTGCAGCTCAGTGGAAAGTGCAAATAACATTAATAAAATGTAGGTGGCCAGGCAAAATTATAAAATATTATTGATTAAGTAACCTGAGATCCTGATCGTATGAACACAATATTTCCTTTTTACTCCAGGATGCGAGTTTAGACTGAGAAAACATAATGTTAGTATCACAACCTCCTGATGATTTTATGGTATTTTGCCTTTTAAAATTACTTTTATGCTGAAATATGGAATGGTCACTAATGTCTGATCCCATATACAGGATACAAGATTGGAGAAATACTACCTCTAGAACCGTACAAATAAATAACCTGATGAAGAAAAGTACTATTTAAACAGTTCTAAATACAGGACCTTTTTGAAGAGATAAATGAAATGCAATGTTTTTAAGGAAGAGCCTCTGCTTAGCATGTATAGCAAAAGGTGTAAGGATAGTGTATGTTTTTTATTTTAAGTGAGAAATATTGTATGTTTAATGTACTTGAAAAAGCAAATTGCAATGTCCTGTCCTTTTACATAGTTACAAGTGCAGTATTTATTTGTGTAAACTAAATAAATAATTCAGAGGAAGGAAAAATGTAGACAACTTTATTCAGAAGAATTTTACAACACAAAAGTAAGATTTTGAACAGCTTTTAATAAAATAGAGCATGTATTAGTTGCTTTTTTTGATGGGCTCTTTTAGCAACATTTAAGTGTGAGCCATTTGTAATAGCACACACAGCTGCAGGAAAATAATGCAAAATTTTGACATTTGAGGTTCAGTAAATTGAATCTTTGATAATTTTTATACCAAAAAGCTAGTACTTTGTTGTAAGCAAGCAGTGGAATTAAGGAGACTATGCACTGATCCTTAAAGTGAAGCAAGTCAAGGAATGTTTGGCTTTCCTGAAGCCTGAGCATTTAAGTCAACTGACAATCACTTACTCTTCTTCTGAAGAGAACTAAACTCCTACATGATTCAAAACTTTTTTTCTCCATTTTTCCCACACTATATCTTTGATATATTAGACCTAAGATGTTGAGAGGCATGTAAAAGAAATAGAAGCCCGACTCCTGTTGGAATCCAATGGAAGTTTAACATCTTCCTCCTTTGAAAATCCCAGCCTACATGATCAATGTATCTTTTTTTTTTAATCTTTGGCATGGTTATTGATGGTAACATAAAAACTTTAGCAAATACACAGTCAGGGAGTGTAATTTAGATGAGGAGGAGTTTGGATATTTGAAAGAGAATTATTAAATTATCTGAATTAGGCTGTGAAACATAATCTGGCTGTGGGAGGACAGAATTTGGCAAGAATGGGTTGGCAGGACAGAGTAATCTCAAGCTTGATTCTGACTTTTCCTGTGAGTCAACTTTATATCAGAGTGGGGGAAAAAAACTTGAAGAATGCCTGTGAGGATCAGGTAGGAACAAATACCTGCTCAGGGAAGAGGGTTTCAGTTTGTCAGTGTCACTCACCTTTTTGACCTCATGTGGGAACAGGTGGGAAGATAGGAAGGAAGATCATCATCTAGATGGATTTATGAACAGCTATAGTATAGAGGCTCTTAAGAGAGAGATTTGCTAAAATATACTTGTGCTACAATTCATCTAGACATCCTAAGGGAATTGAACATGTAATTTGAATGTAGATCATTGGAACATGGGTTCACTGATAAGTTGCTAAGTTCAAACCAAAATCAATGTATTCAGTGATAATTATGCATTAATGATGTGTTCCAGGGAACTCAGTTGCTCAAGTAGTTATTCCAAGCCTCTCTTTTTTCCTCTTGAGAAGAAGAAGATAGCAGTATGGGTTTACTTTTAGACTACATTCTTCATGTAAACTCACATTTAATGGCTCCAGTCCACCCTACTATCAAAATCAGCACTTGTATGTATTTGATACAAGTAAGATCTCTTTTTGTCTTTTGAGGTGCTAATGTGTAGTTTTTTGAATGATGTTTTCTAGCTCAAGGGACAACACTGTGTAAGGAATCATGGCTTTTGAGATTTACTACTGATACCATTTAACACTGATTCAGCATTTAGAACTGGCCAGCTTCACCATCTTGAGTTTTATATTCTTTTTATATGGGATTTTTATTTGTAGTTAGAAATCAAACAGAAGTGTCTTACAGATGTGGAATGCCAAGATAGGTTTCCTCTTTTACCTTTTTCTTCTGAAGCTCTAAGAAGGGATTGGTGAAGAGATTGGGAGGAAGCAGAGCAGAGCTGGAGGCTCCTCTGGGTAAGGCAGACCTCCTTTTAGGAAGATGCTAACCCATATGGCACACTTGGGATAGCTAAATTCCAGCACCTAAATGCATGGAAGTGTAAGAAGTATCTGATTTCCAGTCTTTAAGGATTGGGCAACTCACAGAAGTCTCTAGATCTCTACGTCATACATTCCCTATGGCAGCTTGCTATAGAAGGAAAGATCTGAGCTAAAATTCTTCATAAAGAAACCATAGGATAAGATGCCTTCAGGTCATTTTAGAAAGCTTTCTTCCTCCCCAGCTTCCACAGAAATTCAGCTCTGCTACCAAGTTGAATGTTGCACTGGTTTTCAGCCAGGAGGGTTGGAAGGACTGAGGATCAAGGATGTTTCAGAGACATGAAGCAGTTGTACTCTGGGAGTTCTTTCAAATAGTGAGTCCAGTAATAAGCTTTCTATAAGGAGACTTTGCTGTGTCTCACATGACATATGGAAGGACAAGGTATGTCCTGAAAGGTAGAAGCACTTGATTTCATTTCCTGGTGTGTACATCCACACGTAAATGGTGAAAGAGTTTTGCCTTTGAGGCACAAAACTTGTACAGAATGTAAATTAACTTCAAACTAATTAATTCATGGTTCTGAGGAAAAATAGCAGAATGGTTGTTATAACCATGTTTATGAAATGCTAAACTTTAACATGTAGCAGTCAGCCAAGATATAAGGCAATGTAAAAGACTGCACACTTAATAATTGAAAATGCTACATGAGTGCGAGTCTCTTGATTAAATTTATTAGAAATGTGTTACGAGCAGTTTAAGAAATAAAGCATTTATCACAAAATGATGATTTCTTCACTTAAGCTCATTAGCAAATCACACATCAATTCATGCATAATTACGGGGGAATTTCTGCCACTCACTACAAATCATTACCACATTAGCTAAAGTTGACTTAATTTATCTGTGATTTGGAAAAGGTGGTATCTAAATAGGAAAATTAGCTTATACAGAGGATGAAACTATCAACATTGTCACAAAGGACTTAGCCTCTTCCTATTTGTTAGACAAAGATGCACCTTTTAACTCTTTTATATGTAAAGCTTGTACTTTTCAATGAGCTCTAAAGCTTTTCTTTCCATGTCAGAATCCCATATTATGGATCCAGTGCCAGGTACTTAATGAATCATTGATAGTCAAGGCACGTTTACTTGCGCCAGACATACTCATTGTTTTTAATGATCATTGCAGTTTGAGATTGAATTGAAAGGGTTTAGGGGAGGCTGAGAGATGGGGAAGGAACAAGTTTTCAAGCACTGGTGAGCTAGTCCTGCAGCAGCAGAGCAGAAAATGAAATGTTAGCATTCTGCCAACACCCGCAGCATTTATGTTGCACTGTGTTTACATTCCTGTGATGTTTACGGTGGACATAGCTCTCCCGTGGCCAGTTGCACCTTCGTTATTTCCCAAACTTTGCAGAAGTTATAGGATGGTGTGTAATTGGTAGCATCCAAGCTAAAGGTGTGACAGGACACCCGGTGCTTCTTTTACAGACAGTTTGCATGTTTTCTGTTTGTTAGTTTTCAAGTACTCTTGTGAAAGGCTAAGTTAGGCTCAGAATAATTAGGCTGCATGCTCATCTGTCCAGGAGGTGTGTAGAAGTGTAGTCTTTGAGGCTCAGGCCTGTATATTTAGGGAGAAATTGCTTTGTAACTTTACAGCCTTTCATTATGTGAGGCATGACTTAGATCAAGCATTTCCTTATTCTGTATTCAAGTGCTGTATCATTCTTAATATTGAAAAATATTTCTGTCACAGTTATTGAGTTTAATTAGAAGATTTTTTGTATTTTTTAGTCTGGGGCATTTCTGTGGTATGCCTTACAGTTATACCTCAGGCAGTCACATTGGCATCTTGCAGGAAACAACAGGTGAAGGGAGGTGAAGAAAGGCAGATGAAGAAAGGGTGAGGGAATTCTTTTTTCAGATTCTTTTTAAATTGGCTTCACTGTCAGAAATAACATACCTGAAAATACACTCTCAGTTTTGTAGCGAAGTACTGGTACTTTGGTTTTGGCAGCTCTCCTGAGGGGTTCTTGTGTGTCCTTTGTTTGGGGTCTTTTGTATAAGCTAGGGATCTGCAAGTTGAAAGTTATGCCCCTCCTTCCACATTACTACCTCGCATTTATAGACTGAAGCATTGTTTCCTGTTTCTTTCTGAATTTATCTCCCTGGCAACATGTGAGCCACTTGTGATTCTTTCGCTACTAACTTTTAACTTCATTTGTGGTCCCAAATACAATTTTAAGGGTTGTTATTTTCTGAGTAGGATGTAATGTTGAATCATACATGGTAAGTTCATGATCTTCAGTGGCATTAGTACATTTTCGCGTTGTTTTTCGCATCCTTTAGTAAGGTAGGATGTCAGGTTGCGTGAGTTGGCTGTACCAAGGAAATGGCTTGCTACTGCCAAAAGGGGTAGTCCTGTTCCCTCCTCCTTTCTGGTTCCTGTCTGACCCTTTCTTGAGCTGACTTGGCATACTAAACCAATAGAGAAATGTTCACTTGTTAAAAAAGAGAAAAAGCTTTCCTACCAGTGTTGCAGGTTGAAAAACTCCTTGAGAAGTCCATTCATTTCAGTGTCTTTAAAGTAATGGATTGGTTTGGGTGTCTTAAGAAACCTCACGTATATAGTCACAGTGCCTCTTGAGTGTGTTTTAATAATATCTTTTTTTTTTACTATTGTTCCTCATTCTATTATGATAAATAATAATTTCATACAAGAATTATAATTAGCATTGAAATGGGTGAATATGGCATAAAAATAAAGTACATTTGACAAATCTGAGATAGCTAAATGCCTCTTCCACTTTTAAGAACTGTAAGGTACCCACCTACATCCTAAATTTATAAGCAAATAACTATATCACATTATCTCGTTAATACACACATAGTCTGTCCATTTAAAAACAAAGGTTAGAGAAGGGCTTCTTAATCTGTACAGCTCTTACACTTCTAGAGAATTTTCTTTCTTTAATCTTGGAATAGTAATTTGTAACCAAATTAGTGATTTGGTATACTCAATGAGTAAGGTTCTTAATCTCATTGCACATAAAACTCATGCTATATGCAGAATTCATATTTTCACCTTTCATTGCTACTGAAATTTCAAGTTGGTTTTGATTAATCTTGAAGTGAGTAATCTTGAATCCTATGTAGAAAGCAATGTATGTGACAAAGAATGCTAACTTTGGCAGTGGATGAAGACATTATAATGATAAAAAAGAAGAGGGGGGGAGAAATCCAAGGAACCAATCTGAGCAGCCATTCTCTGCAGTGACAGCAGCAGTTTAGTACATTGTAGCAAAATGAATGGGCTTTGCATAATTGATTTCAACATACTAGTAGCCTGAGGTCTAAGCTGCTCTAACCCAGAACTTATTAGCCATGCTACAAAGACAGGAGAAGACTCTGAATCCGCTACAGGGGAGGTAGAGAATAGCACTGCTATTAGAGTAGAAGCTTTAAAAGTAGGACAGAGCTACTAAGAGAAACCCCTTTTGTATATTTATGGGGGTTATTCTGTTCATCTCATTCAAATATCATAAAAAGCTATTTTAAAGTCTTAGTGCAATACCAAATACTGAGAATTAAAATCTTGCTACTCAGTAGGTTTTATTACCTAATTCGAATGGCATCCCTGCACAAGCGTAATAGCTGTTTTGTGAAATCTTTTGTAACTGGGATGCATTTTGAATAAGCTCAGCAGAAATACAGATCCAAAAATAAGTAAGATGCTCTTTTGGGATCACTTTACTTGCTTTTTGTTGCGCACTCACACACTTAAGGATACTAGTTTTATTTAATAATGTTCTGTTCTGGTGTGAATCAACAAGTGTGCTTCCTGGAGCTTCCTAAAGAGAAGAGGATTCTGTGCATCACAGAAGCACATATAACTATATTACGGAATGTGAAAACACTAATAGTTGGATGTAAAGTTATTGCGTTGAACAAATGAGAATACATAATTTTAATGTCCTGTTTCCTTGTAGCATTGTAAAAGTATGTTGCTGCATGTTATCCATTTTGCCTCTTCTGGATAGGTACTTGTAAGTGTATGGAGAGTCTGGATTCATGCAACAGACTCCTGAAAGTAGAGCAGTATATATTTGATAGAGGAAAAAATAAATTAACTTTTCTGACTAGAATCAAAGATCAGTAGTCGCAGGTGAAGGACTGGGAAATGAGATTTGAATGAACTAATGTGCTCTGTGTCAGGATTCCCAGGCCATTAGACTTCTTCTTTAGAAGACCATGACAAAACTCTTCATTAGTCTTCGTTACGCTTCATCCAGCAATGTGAAATATTGACAGTGGCTCCTTTAAACATGAGTATTCTGCATAGATCAGCATCAAGCACCTTAATTATGCTCTTGCTCACATAAGGAGCTAAATGGTATTAAGAAGAATATTGCACATTTATCAGTAGTGGTAGTGTTTATTCTGAGTGGATCCAGTGCTATGATTGACTGAATGAGGTTCAGTACTCTATAATTAGCAGACTTTATAACCTATTTTTAAGAAGTTTGACTAAGGAAACTTTGAGTAAAGAGAATTCCATGTTACTGGAAATGTTTTATTCATTTATTTTTTTATTTGCACTACTTTCACAGAATCTTCATAACCTTCACAGAACTGTAGAGGTTGCTGAAATATCTTATATTGTTCAAACAGAGACTACCTCAGAAAGACAATAAGATGACTCTTTGGTCATTTTTGTTTAGTCTTAGGCTACTTAAGCTTGTGACATCCCTCTCAACAGAGAGTTATGAATAGGTTCAGGTGACTCATTCTAATGGATGTATTGATCTATACGAGCCATTTTTAAGTATCTTTTTTGTTCTGGTAAAGCCATCAATTTGTTTCAGTGGTTGAATCATGATTTTTGAGATTTATGCTGACACTATTGAAGGGGAACAATATATAGGCCAGGTTGTAACAGCTTTAAAAATATTCTGATATTGTTCTCAAGAATATCTAGCGGGGCCCATCAGCAAAAAGTTGTGTGGCAGTTCAGCTTTGCCTTGTACAGCACGTTTGACTGATAGTTGAGGGAAGCACTGATGATGGTGAAAATAATATTAATAATAATGATAATAATATGAAGGTCCTGGAGGACTGGTTGGAAGCAGCATCAGGCCTGTGAAATGCTTTTTGTTTGCTTCCAAAGAAATCTAAGATAGATTTAATACTTTTTTAACATTAAAATTTGTGGAACATTAGTGGAAATTTTGGGGTGGTGTAACACACCTTTTCCATCAAAGAAGCCTTGTCAAATGTTGGTGAAAAACCTCGCAAATCCAATAATTCTTGATTTGGAATTCTTGCTCTGTAGAGTCCTGACTGTTAAAGTTCAGTATGTGACATACACAGATAACTTCTTAAATTGTGTTTACATCTTTTCTCTGAAGTTTGTCCCTCAGAAGAGGAGATGGGCAAACTAATCAGGCTCAGCTTTGAAATGCAGGAGCCAATTGTGCACTGTTTTGACCACCATCAAATCATACTAACATCAGTGGGGAACCAAAAATCCTCAAAATGAGTGGTCACAAGAACATCAAAGAAGAAGGAAATATATCCTTGTTTAATTCTTTTCTGTTGCAAGTGACTTGCAACATTTGCCAACATAGACATCTTTACCAGCTTCAACTTGGTGAAATACTATTCTAAATAACCATTTTCAAATACTTTGAAGAAACATGGGAGGAGAAATACAGAGAATCTTTGGTCTCCTTCACTGGAGACATTCAAACCCCGCCTGGATGCGTTCCTGTGTGATGGACTCTAGGTGACCCTGCTCTGGCAGGGGGGTTGGACTAGATGATCCTTCGAGGTCCCTTCCAACCCCTAGAATTCTGTGATTCTGTGATACGAATCGCAGTCTACACCTTCTTGCAAAGCTGGTCATCTAATCTGTTTAAAGACCTAGTAGGCTGGCCTGTGCTCCCCTGGCAGAAAACAACAGTGCTGGCATAAAATGACGGCTAAATTTTCAAGGGTCAAGTTTACAGTAGCTATAATGGCAAGCATGTAGAAAAGCAATTAAAATGCTGAGTGTGTATGTGCTAATTATGAATGAAGATAGTGTAATCTGGTGCTTTCTGTTATAAAGACCTCATTTTAAATTGTTTACAACTTTTTCAAATTATAAACATTTGGGGTGAACTTCTTCAAGTCAAGCATCTGCCTCAGGTTGCATTGTAGGAGAGTTTCAAGTAAGTTTGTCCATTTCTGAGTTTAAGGAGTAAAGATGTTCTGCCCATCTTGAAATAAATGCATACCTGTTCTGCTTTTGAAACTCTAGTCTGTTTTCAAGCAGAGACTTGAAATTGGCCAGGGCATCCATCCAAATCTACATTTAGCTATGTTAAGTTCTTCAATTTTGGTCAGTTTGTGAGCCTCTGAAAATCTAAGCTATCTCACACAGCAGGCAGACTTGTTGGAACCTAATGGCTGAGTTCAAGATTCACAAAGGTGTTGAGTCTTCTGATGAACTGTAGACTTGGGGAGCAGGGTAGTAGACATTTAGGTAGGAGCTGTAAGCCTAAATACATTTATGCATATTGCTTTAGGGCTCTGAAGATTCTGTGTCCATGCAACATGTTCTGTCCCTTCAGTTATTTTTGATGCCCACTCAACTAGATATGTTTTATCTTAGGGCTTTGGGGTCTGAGTTGGTTGCTCTCTGTGTTTAATCTTTTCATGCTGCAGCAGTGCCAGGACTGATTTTTCCCCTTGTCTTCCCAGAGCTCTTGCTGTTGCAGCCTGAAGGAAAACTGGCACAACTGCATGTTGAGGGGGGAAGGTTGGGTGCAGGAACCCCAAGAGGGGCCTGGGCTGTTGGGAAGAGCAAGGAGGGAGGGGGAAGAGCTGTAAAGAGAGGTGCGAGATGTAAGTGGAAGAGAAAATAGGCAAATGTCTTCAGAGGAGTAGAGACAGAGGAGTGGGGGACTGGTGACTTGTGCATAGGAGATAGCAGGCAGGGTGAGGGCAAGCAGAGCTGAGATTGAACAGGCCAAAGGTGTGGGAGGGCAGGAACAAGCAAGATGGATGAAATACAAAAAAAAAGGGGGCAGGATCTGAAGCAGATAGGTGTGAATGGAAATAGAAGAGAAAAACAGGAATTGTGGCCTGGGGTACCAGATTTTTTCTCAGCAAGTAGAAATCTCAAAGTGAACGAAAACCAGAATTAAGCTTGGTTGAGTGACGTCTCTCATTTGCAGTTTAAATATTTGGTTTAATGATATATTTGTAGATACACGCTCCTGTCAGAGTGTAGGATCTTTGGAGCTCTGATCCTGCTTAATTGTGATTGCTAAAATATTGTCTGGTTTTGGCACACTAACATTTTTATTCTGTGAGAATAAATATGCAATCATTACCATTTCCTAGTTGCATTACAATATTGTGTGTTAGCAGTTTTGCCGAATCTCTCTCCTGTTCATTATTTTGGTATTTAGGTGTGAGGCTTTTTATATAGCTCTGCAACAGTGGGCTTTCATATATGTTTTTGTTTCTACTAAACATGATAGCTGTAATGAAAAGCTCTTTCTTCCATGAAGCCATCTTTGTTCTTTCCTACTCTACACTCGTTGCAGAGTTATTCAGTACATGGAAAATGTGTTTAACAAAAACATACATATGTATCCAGATTAAATCTATTTCTATTCCATGATCAGTGGCAAACCAGTGTATTAGTAATAAAGCATGCCTCTGCCATGGGGCAGAGCTGAACTCAGAGGCAGGCTCATCCTCCCACACCAGTGCCAGCATCGCTAATTAGATAGCTGGTATGGAGGGGTATTTGGAAAGGGGAGTTTGTGTGACTGGCAAGGGGAAAACCTTCCTGTTTGCTGAATACAAGAGTAGACTGGGTTCCCCCACCATCTGGTTCTCCCGCATTTTATATTATTTGTTCTCTTATCATTATTTCCCTCTTATCCACAGATAACTCCCAGTAAAGGCACCTTACCTCCAGCTAAGAAAGCAAGAGAGAACAGGTATTCTGCCCCGAGTGGTCTGATAAGAATTAGCATACAAGCTGTGCAACTGGCATTTCCTTTCTCCCATCCCCAGCCTTCCTGTGCTCACTCATGATTTAACATTATTTCCTTAGGCAGTAAGTGGTTTGAGACCTGAAATACTGAATTTACATCTAAACAGGTAGAAGATACGTGACAATTGGTACAAACACACTCACAGTGTGTATCCTTACTCAAACAACTCTTCTTGATTATAACAGTTTTAAGCTGAAAGAGGGTAGACTTAGATTAGATATTAGGAGGAAATTCTTTCCTGTGAGGATGGTGAAACCCTGGAACAGGTTGTCTAGAGAAGTTGTGGCTGCCCCTGCCCTGGCAGTGTTGAAGGCCAGGTTGGATAGAGCTTTGAGCAACCTGGTCTAGTGGGAGGTGTCCCTGCCCATGGCAGGAGGGGTGGGACTAGATGATCTTTAAGATCCCTTCCAACCCAAACCATTCTATGATTTTCACTAGTTTCTTATTGACTCACCTAATTTCAGAAGGCAAAGAACCAGTGTTCTTCAGGAATACCTGTGGCCTCTGTTGTCTTTGGCATGAAACAAATGGAATTATTTTCCCAGAAAATAAAATTACTCACAACTGACAAACTCATTTTGCTAAAAATGTTCGAGGTGTTGTTTCCCTGAATGGTGGATGACTTTGTTCTTCAGGCTTCTTATGAATTAGAGAAAGATTCCTCAGCATGGCTTCTCTCAGCATAACGAGTTTGGCTCTGTCACAGATGATTTTCGACTAGAAATTGTTGCCTGTTTGTGCACTCATATAGATTCACAGCATATAAAAATTAATTATTTTAGTATGCTTACCTTGATCTGTCTTGCTTTCAAGTATTCATACACAGAGCTGGCTTAAGGCATCACAGAAGTGAAGGCAGGCAAAGTTGTGATTCTCTCTGGATGAAGGCCAGGACAGGAAAGCCATTGCTGCTGTAGGGAAAGGAAAAGCACTGATGTGAGCTACCATTCCTTCCCTTTCCAGGTAACTGCTGCCTACATACTTCAGCCCCTTCCTTGCTCAGTAGGGCAGGAGCAGTTGCCAGCATAGCTGTCCTTGCCGGAGGTGAGGTGAAGTAGGAGCTGGAGCTATATTGCTCCCCCCAACAGTATGGTAACCTATATGGAACAGCTTGCTTTTCCTGTGGGTAGAAACAGCCCTCCATAAGCCGTCCTTTACACTGCAGTTATTAGGGGAAAATGAATTTTTTGTAAAGCAATAGCAAATAAGAATAAGTGACCTGTAATTTTTAGTGTGGTAGTTTGGCTTAGTTTTGCCTAAAGTCTCTAAAGAATCAAGCTAATGAAGTCCTTTAAAGTCGTTGAAGTAATGGTTCAAAACAGCTAGTAATTGGTCAGTGGCAGGCAGGATTTCTTTTTTCTACCCAAGCCTCCCTCCTAAATGTATGTTTCTGCCTGTTCTTATCTGCATACTGTTTCATGAAGTAGTAGTTGTGGGCTGACTAAACAGGCATGCATCATAGTCTGCTAGGGAGGGTGGTTTCCTTAGAAGCTGTGAAAGTCTCCACATAGTTGAATTGATACCTAAGCTTGCACTTCTAAATCTGTATGCAAGATCCTGATTTTTCCAGGGTGTTCTGAGCAGCTGTAGATCCGTAACAGTTTTGATACCCAGAGCAGCTGTATGCATGCCTAAGAAGGACCATATAGACCTTTTGTGGTTAATGATATTGCTGTTGTTTTGAGAGTGTATCTTACCTACATACGTTCTTCTGTGTATGTGTATTGAGTTTAGGAACTGGAAAAAAAAGTGATTTTATAGCTGCCTCAATTTTGTGCTCTTTGAGCATGGAAGCAGAAGAAAAGCATTCAGTCCTGCTTACTTTGTATTTGGTTTTGCTAGTTCAAAGGAAGAAAATCTCTGAAGAAGCTGAAGTGAGGGAGGATGAGCAATTTTCTGAACTTCTGCATATTCAGTTACTGGTAGGTAATTCTTCTGAGAATTTCTTGGATATATACCTACTTGTGGATCTTTAACTCCAGATGCTAATTGAGAATAGTACTAATTAAACAATGACTATCCTTCCAAACTGCCTCTTTAGAGAGATTTCAAATCCAAAGCTGCACAAAGAAAGCACCAAAGTGTTCATTTCCCTAACAAAAGTGTTGCACAAAGCTGCCCTAAACTTCCAGTCAAAACCTCTCTATAAAATGTGGCATATTTGAAAAAAAAAATAATAAAATTGAGTAGGAGATGACACTGAAGATTACATAGTAGTCTATTACTGATGCTACAGAATAATCTGTGTTCACAGAGCCTTGCCTTTCCCAGACAATGGTTTAGCATCTTGAAATCAAGTTTATATAATCTAGTTTCCCCATGTAATGGATGTGGTTTGATTGAAATGGAAATTCTAAACCACCTTCAGCAAAAGTGTAGATATGGGATGTAAAACTACCTGTTCCCTGTGAAACACAGTAAAATGCAAACCAGCCATTAAACCTTTTAGTTCATCTATTCCCTCTGCAGACATTACAGCTATTAAAAAGACCATCTTTGGGATAAGTGCTAAAGAGATTCTTACCCCAAATGCTATTCAATCCTGCATCTTGAATGTGGAGGGATGGAGACAATTTATGAACCTTTGGGGAACAGTCAGTACTCTCCCCCACCCTGCCCCCCAAGAAATTCTGTAAGAATCTTTCTCTAAGTTAGAAAAATGATGAAAGAAGTGCCATGCTAAAATAGTAAATTTTAAAATAGTAATGGCTACCTTGTTTAAAGAAATTATTTTTTAAGGACAGGGAATACTAAAGGATTATGTGATTAGCTGCAATCAGCTAGTAATTGACTAAATGAAAATATCTTCTGCTGTGATAATTAACTAACTCTGAACAATCCATTGCTAAATACTAATGTTTTGGAAGGACTTCTTCCTGATCTGGGCAACCACATTTCTGTAGCTGATGGTATGCATTCAGCAGGAGCTGCTGCTGGCCAGGAGCTGGGATTCCAGCATGCAGCAGAGATTTGCCTGGGGTGGTCATGGGAAAAAGTGAGAAGTTTCTGGTGTCAGAAACTGTAGCAGTGGTTCAAGAGTATCGTAATACCCACCTGGAGCCTATGGAAATAATTGTACTTTGATTTTCATGTGACCATATGGAAGAAGGTGAATCAGGTAAAAGCATGTGTAAATTAATTTGACTTGCCCAGCAGGGTTCCATGTTTCTGATGACCAGTTGTTTTTCTCCCCACATCTACATAAAAGTGGCTGTTGGGGGGAACAGCTGTATCATCTCCTTCCCTGTTCAGGCCACTGTGGCTCAACTGAGAGCCCACAGGAAGCTGTTGTCCCATTGGCTGCTTTATTTTCCCTGGAGGAGAAAGGGAGCTGCTAAACGCAGTGGAGGGGGTGGCATGCTCCCTCCTTTGCTTGTTCAGCCTAACAAGGAGCATCGGGTGATGACTGAGAAGGCATGAGGAGAGCAATGAGGAAGGGGCACTTGCTGGAAAGGGAAGTTTCACTGCAGCAGCACCTACTCCCCCTATCAGCAGCAGTAGCAGCACCCTGAATCTCTGGGGTAGCAGCAGCAATCCTGCCATATTTTAGTGTGCTGAGCCAAGAAAAGACTTCCTCACAGGTGACAGTGAACATGCCTGATGAGTATTTTAGACATATTCCCAGTGAGTGTACCTGTGTTGTATGTGGTGGGATGGTCTCGTGAGCGTTGTGCATTTCTGGATTTCACATCTGCCATCCGCTTTGTCCCAGAGAAGCACCAGAAGTTTTATCCTAGTACAGGCAACCTACAAATCCTGTCTAGTCTTACAGTAGGAATGTCAGAGACTTCCTAAGAGAATCCTGAAGACTATAAGGACCTGCTTGATAGGGTGTATGGAATAAGTGGAGTTGTACAGTGTGCCAGCGCCATTTGCTCAGCACGTGAGTGCACCCATGGAGTGTTCAAAGGACAGAATGCACCTGGCAATGTTGGGGATACCAGAAGTGCTGTCCCAGATTTTCCCCCCTAGACACTCCCACTCACAAGTAATATAGCCAGGCAACTGTTTTGGCTGCAAGGAAGCCCTCCAGGCTTTTCTACAAACCCTGCCTCCTTATCTGAATCATCTGAATAACAAGTTATTTTTGTGCCTGTGTGCTAATATGGGCGGCTGCTAAAGTGATCATAAAGGTGCTGAGGAGACATTCTCAACACCAGTGTTGTGTTGGGAAAGGACTGGGTTGCTTGTTGGTCAAATGACATTTTGTCATTTTAGCAATGTGTGATATTAAAAAGGCCCAGCAATATTTCCAGATTGTGTGCAGGTATCTCCCAGATCATGATGTGCAGAGGAGAGAACATCCTCTGATCAGAAAAGGGTAGTCGGGTATCTGCAGGTTTTTTTCTCTATCAGCTTGTTTCTGGACTGCAAGAAGTCAAAAGATATATTTTCATGCTAGGGGAAAACAATTTGACTGCAGCTCTTTATCAGTTTAGATTTTGCCAGTTTAGATTTTACTTATCAATTAACAATTTCTGTGCACTGTGAACATTTTGAATGAATTCTTATAGGTGATTTCTGTTGATAAATGTTGGTAAGGATTTACTAACTATGCATAGTAGCTACTTCAATATATATACATATAGATACTACAGAAACTTACTTATTGCCAGTGTTGTGCCTTATTTGGAAAGCTCTAACAAAGGAAGCTAGTCTGGTAGTTACTGTGGTAAAAGTAATGCAAAAATTGAAGATGTTTTTATGTAGTTGCTATGGACCTACTGAGTTGCTACGTAGTGTACAGAGCTTGAGCTTTTGCTGCTTTGCATGTTGTTTATACCCTGTAAAGATGGTAATCTAACTGCTACCAAATCAGAGTGGAAGCATTTTGCACTTGAGTTTGTTCAGGTGTGAAACAGTGCTGGGGGGAGGAGACTCTGGAGAATATAGCCATCAAATTCAATCATTATCTGTGAGAGGAACAGACGCTGCAGTCTAGAGGCATGCATGAGTGTGAACTGATGTGGTGCACGTTCATCACAGTGTGCTGCTGATACTACTTAAAATCCTGACTTACAGGCACACTATTACTCAGTGGTCCTAAACAATGCAGTGCTGCTCAAACTGTGTGGTGGGCAAATGGTTTCAGGTGTGGACAAGCATATTCCTACCCTCAGGTCTCTCACCTGCAGTTTTTTAATATAGCCCCCTAGAGATGAGAAATTAGTCTATTAACTAATTTCACCACAAAGTACCAAACATTTTATAGCCAATTAAAATCCTTGTATACTGTAGCTTTCTGGGTGTGTTCCAGCTTTTATTGGCAAACACTTTTTTCAAATTAGCTGTCTTTTAATACACTACTTTTGCAAGAACCTAGTGATGCAAAATTTTCATTTAAAGGAATATATCTTGTTGAATTTTACAGTTCTTTGCTATGTATATTAAAAATGTGCTTGACAGCCTAAGTTAGCTGAAAAGAGGGGAGTAATCAGAATAAAATGGTTATTCTGATTGTTAAGTATTTTCTACCAGAAAGGACTGAATCCTCTTACTTTGCACAAAGTAAGATGCTGGTGCTGCACTACTATGTAGGCAACCATTATGCACCCACAGCAGTAAGAAGCCTTGGGGATTGCATTCGTCTTTATTAAGAAGAGGAAAGTTGCACTGCGTGTTGTGGTTTTGTCTACAAAATCTTGCACAGATATGCTGGAAAGGTTTGAATGTCTTGTGAGCAGGGTGGCACTTGTGATAATGATCAGAGTTTATCTATAGTGCTGCTTATTTGGAGAAATTAAGCTCAAGACATGGCACAGACTGCTTATGGTACAAGTAACTGCATCTTTATGCTGTCTTTCTCACACAGACCATTGAATCATATGGCAAATTCAAATTGGATCACTAGAGCTGTACAAAAAGGTTAGAGGAATAGATACAGAATATGAGCAAAATAATCATCATAAGCAGAATAAGAACATGAGCTCACCTTCCTGTTTAGCTGTGTTTTTCAGGAGCTTTATTAAATACAGGCTTACATTTCAGATGATGTGGATCATACTCTCTGAAAAATCAAGGCCTTGTAAATTTGCCTCAGGTCAGGCATCCCAAATCAAGACTTTCAGATACCAAAGCTCCTCTTATTTTTCAAGGCTGGGAGAGATGGGAAAAGGTGTCTCCCCTTACACACATCACTATCACGTAAGTCTCTTTGGGTCTTTGCATTGATCAGAGATTTCTCAGGCATTGGTCTGTCCTAGACAGGTCTCTTGCTTTCCCTAGGCTAATCGCCTCTTTTTTTTTTGTTTTATCCTTCCTCTCACAAGACTGCTGCCTGCCCAGAAGCTTCTTTACAGGGCATAATTTTCAATGCTTCTGATTCTATTAAGCAAATTGGGGAAAAAATGTCCTAAGGTAATACTGAATTATAAAATTTAAATAGAAGGTTTTGATTATGGTGGTCTATTTTCCTGTTTGGTAGAAACACATTCTTTATCAAGAAGTGTATCTCACAACATGGAGTGGTTTGGGGATTGCTGTTTGTACTTGGTATAACTAGACACTGCAAAATTGTGTAATGCTAGAACAGTTCTCTAGTTAGCTGGGACTAATGTTATTAAAAGAAATAGTGGGTAAATTAGGAAATAACATGCTGTTGCCAGGTCAACCACATTCCTTATTTGTAAGTATCAGGGTGTGTATGAGAAGGATATGTAGTGAGGACAGACAAGAGCTGCTAACTCTCCATAGCACCATAGGAGGGAAAGGTGGTAAAAAACAATGCCTTTAGCAACAGTGACCTAAACCCTTAATTCTCTTATTGCTGTGTGTACATGTCAGTGAGAAAGAGAGAGAATTATTAGAAGGATCAAAAGGCAAAATTCTGTTTCTTAATTAACTGTATTTCAGTTTCCTGAGGACGCACAAAACATGTTTCTGTGTGTTTTCTCAGATTTCACTGGCGGTGATAGACAGTGGATCAAATATGTTGCCTCACTTAAACTGCCTTCAATTTCTTTGTGTTTACAGTAGAGGATTTACTGCCTTTCCATGTTTTGACTTCAACCCTGTAAATGTTTTTTTAGGGTTTCATTACTAACCCTGTGAAATCTATTTGCTATATCAAAAAAAAAATATGAAAAAAAAAAATGAAAAGAAAGTTTGAGGGGTTTATATTGGTACCATCAAGCAAAAGGTTGTGAAGTTATGATGAAAAAGTGTAGTGGTCAGAGTCTTTCTTCCTTCTGGGCTGATAGTGTTGGAAGTGTGAAGAGCAGTGGTTCATCTCTGTGAGAAACAGTGCTGGTTTATATAGACGGTTTAAAGTAAGTCAGTTGCACCATTAAACCTACAAAGTGCTTATTTGGGGAGTGTGCCCTGTATCTTATTGACACTGATTTCCAGAAAATTAGGTACGATTCTAGCTCTGGTCTCTTGTTCCCCATGTGCACAAGGACTAGGAATACTGTGGTGGGGAAAATGTGTTCATGCTTGAAACAGAGGCAGTGCCTGTCTCTTTTCAGCAGGTATTCTTGCAGCCTATTAAGAGCTGCACAGATAGACTCCAAAGGGAATCTCTTTCAGTCCTTTAACTATAATGGTACAAACCAAGGTGTTTTTTTAAAAGTTAGGTTTAAAAGTTAGACTTCCCAATAAGTGCAATCTTTTTTTGTGCTGGGTACCCAACAGTTCTGGTTTTAATCTGCAGAGGACTACCAGGCACTCAGCATTTAAGAAAGTTAGGGCACTTAGGTAAGTACCCACATGCAGATATAAGTCTGATAGGCACCCAGTTTCAGAAGTCTTGCCTACTGGGTGCAGTGTGAGTGGTCAAGAAATTTTAGGTAGGCTCCTTGGGGCTGCAAGATGAAACCATTGTTATAAAACACTTGTTTTCTAGCTGGCAATAATTTTATAAAAAGTGGCTGTTAATCGTTTTTACTCTAATGTGTTTCCTTTTCTTTCCCTTGTTTCATAAGACATTCTTCATTTGACTGGGGGCAAATCAATCCTCAGGTATTGTCATATGATGTGTTAGAGTTGCTGCCATATGATTTTCTGTTCTATTTGCATAGGTCAGAACCGAACTGAAGTACTCTTCTGTTCACCAGAGATTTATGTTTTGGTGAGGAGGAAAAGAAAACCAACAATTTGTCTCATAGGTTTCAAACCCGGTAGTTTCATCTCTACAAAAATGCTTTACAAAACAAAGGGAAACAATGGCTTTTGCAGAGATTGTACAAGAGAGAACCCAGGGGGTACCCAGGGTATTTTATTATTTCTGAAATGCAAACTGCTGTGAAGAAGGGACATTTTTCTACACATGAAAGCTCTGTCTTTTTTTCTTTCACCCAGCTCTGAATGCAGTAATACAATATTTGTCTTCTGTTTAGGATAAGCACATGATTGGCATTAGGTGTTCAAGTGTGTCTTTCTTTCATCTCCCACAAGTACTGTTTTCCCTCTTTCTGTTCAGTTAAGTCATGTTCTGTATTTTATGCAGCCTAGAAAAGGCTCTATGTTATTAATCTTGTTATCTGCTTTCTCAGCATTTATTCATTTTTCAATTGCCTATGGAAGTGGAAAGGTTAAGATGCAGTTAACTGGACTCTGTGATGGCAGAATCTTTGTAAAACTGCTGCTTGCATTTTCTTTTCAATTTGCCTTTTGTTCTATACATTTCAGCTTTAGGATAATCACATATTATGTTAGATACAGGTCTTTTGTTATTCCACAGATGCAAATAGTATGTTCATGGAACTAGATATAATGGTCCTGTATGTAGGCAAGATATTATAGATATGCTAACTTGTGAAATATAAGATATAATGTTATTAGTTGGAAAATATGAACTAGCATAAGTTATTCAACACAGAAAGTATGGTAAAATTATCCATATCCTCTTTAACTGAGTTTGTTATGGCAGTGTGTGTACGCAACAGCATGGAAGTCTTTGTTTTGATACACAGAAGTGTTGTTTAAGCTTTGATTTGCTTCCCTGTGTTCTGTCATACCCTATTATAAAGCTTTGGATAGAGAATGTTCCCAGTAAAACAAATTAGGTCTGCAGACTGTGTGCTTTTGTTAATTATTTTCCATATTCCCTGTTAGATGGATACTTTTGAGGTTGATCTTACTCTTACGGAAAATTGTCTTGATAGATGAGTAGCTCAGAGCAACATCTGTAATTTATGGATATAGAAAATGCATGCAGTCTCTCACTGTCTTTACAGATGTGCTTTAGGGTAAGTGAGATGTTCAGATAATGGAAAGGAGGAGTGTTAATAAATCTCAGTCAGGAAGACAATGCTTACATCTTTTCTTCAAAATAAATTCAAAGCTGAATTCTAAATCACTTTTGAAAATATCATTGGTGCTTTTTCTTCATACTATTGCTATTAAATTGAATGCTGGATAGTATGTTTGATGTGTAATTTAAAAATACAAGTAGTTATATCATGAGATCTGTTTTCTAAAACAACTAGTAAATCATTCAGACCCCATAAAAATGTAGACTACTGCTTTCGATTAGTTGTTGGAATCATTTAAGTTGCTATCGGTGTTCGTTTCAGAATTAGAGAAACTATTAGTATGTGCTGGGAAAATGACTCCTGCAGTATTAATAACATTACTATAATCCGTAAAGACTGTGAACAAAATGAGCAACATAGAAATTGCTGCCTTGGAACAGACCAGTGATCCGTACACTCTTGTATCCTGTCTCTGACAGTAACCGATATGTGATGATTCAGAGGAAGAAATACACGCAGCCAATTGTGTTATAGTGTACCACAGAGGGAAATTTCTTTCTGATCCCAGATGGTGCTCAGTTTATGTCTTAAAGCATGAGGATTGATAGCCATTGTAAATTTTACCTTAGCTAGTGTAACCAAATTGGATTACTCCTTGTTGTCCATAACCTGCCCTTCACCCGGCCTTCGTAGAATTGCAGTCCTGTCTCTTATTGCTGGATTCATAGCTTTTATGTTTGCAGTTTTAAGCAGATGCAGTAGTGCAATACAAGGACTTGTGCCACTGTTTTACATGAGATCACCCACCATTGTATTTTTAATTGGTAACAGCCTGGTTCAGTGCTTTTGCTTAAACTGAAAATGATACTTTTCTGTGGGGCAGAGCAGACACTGCACTCACTCTGTGTGAATTTCCTGCCAGCTTGCTAGCAGCTGTCTCCTGTTCTGAACATGGGAGCCTGCGTCATGGGAAGAGTTGAAGAATATGCCTAGAACTGATACTGTAAGGCTCTTGTGTCATTGCAGTGGCCTGAAAGGATCAAATCGAAGGGTTCAGAGCATTACCACACCCTGCAAAATCTTGGTCTCAGCAGCCTCTAAAGGGAAAGTTAGCATCAGTGCTGGTCATTCTGTTCTTTCACCTTCTGCACCCTGCAAAACTGACATTATATGTCCCCAGCTGAAGACACTGGAGTACAAGTTGCTGTTAGAGAAACAAATACTATTTTATTGCAGTGCATGTGTGACTTTGGACCAAAACTTACGAAAGTTTCCTGGATTCAGCTGTCACAGAGGCAGAGACCAGGGTCTTTGTATTAAGCCTTGGTACATTTCATTTGTTATGTGCCCATCTAATAAAACCCTGTAGTCTGAGAGGAGCTTTCTGGCATCTGACAGTCTAATAGTTGTTTACTATTAGTGTTATTATTATTATTAGTAATTAGTATACTATTAGTGTATACTAAAACTAGTAAACTNTGGTACATTTCATTTGTTATGTGCCCATCTAATAAAACCCTGTAGTCTGAGAGGAGCTTTCTGGCATCTGACAGTCCAGTAAAATAGTTGTTTATTGCAGACAAAAACTGGCCAGATTTTAGGCTGGCATTCGCAATCCAAGGCAGTGCAGGCTTTTGAAACCGCTTGCACTGGTGCTGCTGCCCTTCCAGATCTTGGATACAGGCTAGTTTGATGGATACCAGCACTGCATGTTTTCCTGGTTTGTGCACTGCCTTTTAGCAAGTCTTTCCTGGTGTCCAGACTAAGGAGAATCTGCAACAGTACTTATGCAATTACGGTCCTTATTTTTGCTTCTGTGGGTGAAGATCAGTCTCTGACTTCACAGACAATGTTCAAAAAGCAGCAAGCAGTTATCATAGGAAGCAGATTTTGCTCAGCAGCTTACAGACTTGTCATTAGGTGCTGCTTTTCAACATTTCAAATGCATGCTCCACTGTCATTTTGCTGCTCCTTGGGAGATAATTAAACAACTTGTGTCTCCCTGCCAAATGACCAGGCACAGCCAGGGAATCTGAGTTTCCTGAATGACAGCAGAACATTATAGCAATCTTGGGAGAAAAAAAATCCCTTTCTCACAGAAGGAGGGAAGCCCAGTTTTGTTTTAGACTCCTTCAGTATTACTGCTGCTGAATCTTTCAGAGGGATCATCTAGGCTTTAAATCAGCAGGAAGAAATAACCCTTTTGTTGGTTGGTGACAACATGTCACGTGTCCCATCTGTGGACCTCAGCTGATCAAATCCAGCAGAAATTGTCCTTGAGTTGTCAGGCTGTATGACCTGGCACATTGCCTCCTCCTTTGCAGCAGAATCCAGTTCTACCAGCACTGCAGTAGTTGGATGCTCACTTGAAGTCGTGACATTTTGTATGTTGGTGAGGAAGTCTGTCTTTGTCCTGTGAAAGAAGGGACTTGTGGCAATGATATGCTGCTGCCTAAGCTTTGGTAGAGGCTCCTGTTGTCCTGGACTTTCGTAGGCAGGGTTAGTCCTCATGGGCTTGCATGGTCATGTCCCCTCACTCTGTCTTTCTTTTCTCAGCGGAGAAACAGGAGGCTACTTCAGGTGAAGTTCCTTCTGAAGCAACCTTTAGGTTTTCTCCTCTAGTACTCCTCCTTTCACCCAGCCCATATTGGTTCAGCAATGGGGCAGCTCACTCAGAGCCACAGCCACCTGCTGTGCAACTGGAAATCTGGATGCAGCAGTCTCTGCAATCAAGGACAGAGGCACAGTGTTCATTTGCAGCCATGCTATCTGACAAAAGGAAATTCATGTGTTTTTTGCAGAAGATAATGAAGTTTTATATACCAGCAGATTATCTGGAAAATTCCGCCGGCTTAATCTCAAATCCCAAATTTTCTTACATTCCTTGGGTCTGCCGTATAGATCACAGAATGGTGGTGGTTGGGAAAGACCTCTGGAGATCATCTCGTTCAATGTCCCTGCTAAAATAGGTTCATCTAGAGCAGGTGGCATAGGATTGGGTCCAGGCAGGTTTTTAATGTCTCCAGAAAAGGAGACTCCACAACCTCTCTGGGCAGCCTGTTCCAGTGCTCTGTCACCCTCAAAGTAAAGTTTTTCCTCATGTTCAGATGGGACTTGCTGTGTTCCAGTTTATACCTGTTGCCCCTTGTCCTGTCACTGGTCACCACCGGGAAGAGTCTGGCCCCATCCTCCTGACACCCACCCTGTAGATATTTATAAGCATTGATAAGATCCCCTCAGTCTTCTCCAGGCTAAACAGATCCAGGTCTCTCAGCCTTTCCTCATGAGAGAGATCCCTCATCATCTTTGTAGCCCTTCACTGAACTCTCTCCAGTAGTTCCTTGTCTTTCTTGAATGGGGGATCCCAGAACCGAACACAGATCCACAAAACATTTTCTAATACTGTATAGATATGATTCCAAGGTGGTTGCAGACAGTGGCCTGTGTACCTTGGGAGGAAATAAATCAGTTTGGTGTGATTTAAGGATGAGATGCACTGATTTAAAGACAATAAATAAGGGGAAAGCAGCTCTGTGGTTATTGATATATTAAACTAACATTACGTACACACAAGAAAAACAGTCTTGAGCCTTCAGTGTGCAAATTGTTGACTAAGTAAATCCAATATTTCCTTAAACCTCTCCTCTTTCACTTGCTCTGTGACACACTTTACATTGGTCTTAACTGCCTCACATTTCTCCTCATTTTAATTACCTTTTCTTACATTCATCTACAAATTTCAAAATTCAGAGATCTCCAGGATATTGTTTTAAGAAGAAAACATGTTTTTATGTTTAATAATGTGGATAAGCATAAGGAGGATAATGTGAATCCAAGAGCTGCTGCAAAGTCTCGCAGTTCAGCTTCATGCCCCATGCTTGGCTGAGCTTTTGTAACACCGATGAATGTGTGCTCAGACAAAAAAGATGTGGGGGGTTGTTGAACTCTCAGGTCACATCATGGGTTGTGGGCATGTCCTGCAGTGGCAGTTATACAGCTGGAATAAGACAAGCATGCCCCTGCCTACCACCCAGCAGTGCTGCGTTTCTTTGGCTTTGAAGGAGCTGGAAAGAAGCTGCAATGCCCCGAAGCACCCTGGACTGTGGGAGCTGCCAGCAGTGTTCAAGGGAGAAGGGAAAGCTTTGAAACTCTGAGCTCCCCTTGGTAAATCCTTGCCTACTTCAGGCAAATGAAGATGAACAAAATCTTCCTTTGCAGTCCCATGCAGTCTTTTAGCCCCTGTTGACCCTGGCATCTGATGAGGGTTGCTTTGACCCAACAGCCCCTCCTCATCACAGAGGCAAACTCTTGCCTCTGGGCTTAGGAAGTCTCCTGGTTTCTGTTGACCTCAGGGTTCAGCTCTGCCACGGGACTGAGTTGCTGCAAGTCAGCTGTTTGATGGCATCTTTCAGCTGTCCAAAGCAGGGTTTGGCTCACCTGTTCAGCAGTGCCGCAGGAATCCCAGGGCAACAGCAGCTCCTGCTACATTTCAGAAAGCTGTCTGAGCAATTCCCTGCATGTCTTAACTTGTACCCCACCTGGTTCTGCTAGCTTCAGAATAAAACGGTGGAGTGGTATAGTTGCCTGATTCAGGAAGGGCTCAGCAGGTGGCCCAGTTCGGTGATGCTGAATGAGTTAACATATGCTCACAGAGTGGTTTTGCAAAGCAATGTGGGGAACTTTCCTGCTAGGTAAGGTAAGAGAGCTGCTGTTTTGCATCATGTCCCAGCCAGAACTGTGAGAAAGAAAAGAAGATTCTTTCTCTCCCTGATGCACATTAACCTCCTTTTGCAGGGATGGGGATCATGGAGTGGCAATGTCTGGATGCTGCAGATTACCCAGGAGAGTACGTATTGTGCAGGCATCAAGTTTCAGCACTGCTGGATTTTGTTTAGGATTTTTTTTCTGCAGTGTAACAGCCATGTTAAATTGATTTTCACGACCCTTGGAAGCTGTTCAATGGGAAGAAGTCTAATTGCCTTTTCAGTTCACTCTTCTCCTGTCCCTGCGTGCATCCAGGGACTCTCATACCTTCCGGTAATTCCAGAAACACATTCACACAGCAAGGTGTGGTTTGTGTTTGATGCACAAAATAGTGGTTTGTTGCAATCTTCCCTATATGTGTATTCAAGAGGCCAAACCTCATTTTTGTTTGGTTTGTCTCTGAGTGCTATTGAATGGACTTACTGTGCCAAATAACCATGAGTGTCAATCTCTGGTATTTCACCTCAGAAATTAATAGTGCTTTCTCGAGACAGTCTCCCTCAACTGTCAAAGCCATCATACTGCTGAGCAGTCAGGCCTGGAGGGGATTTGAGGGATGAGCTGCTCTGCATAGGTGCGATCATGATGTCAAGCCCAGATAAACTGAACTAAACACACACTGGAATTTGCTGTCAATGTTGAAAGTCCATTCAAGAAAATGGGAAAATTACTTATATTCTTTTCCTTCAATTTTCCTTCACCTTTTTTGAGTCCTATGTGGCAAATCTACATCCATGTGAGTAGCCACTGGCTGCCAGAAACTCCCCTTCAGGAGAAGCAAAGCAAACCCATCCATCCTCAGCACAGTTTCTTACATGTTATTAGAGTCAACCTAGATTTGATGCCAGTTGATAGTAAGAGGTGCTGTATGACTCCTAAATACTTCTTGTTGACAGTAAGCAGAGGGGACACAGACATGTTAGTGCTATATTTAGTATTGAAATATGGATGGCATGAAGCTATTTTCCTTTAGAAATTTTAACTCATAAAAATATTTAATGTTAATGTCCGGATGTATGTTATTAAGACTGTGATAGTTTATTAATTTGTTTGCTGTAATGTTTTTAAACCAGACATCCTAGCTAGCTAGCACTGGGTGTGCCATGCTTAGTCAACTGTACTGATAGGGGAAGGTTTGTTACATCTGTTCTCATTAGTGCCTTGGATTTTATAGGAAAAAGCACACTTTGGAAAAAAATCACTTCAGACGTTATACACAGAAGTCATTCTTTTCATCATCCTGGAATACTTCTAGAGAAGGTCTGCATGTCTTTTGATTCACTATTTTATTTATTGTCATTTCTTAAGTCAGTGTTCCTGTGAGGATGTCCTCTAACACACTGAAAGCATTAGCACCCACTGGTCTCTTCTAAATAGCTCTTTACTTCTTTTGATTCCTGAACTGTGATGAAGTAAATAAAATTGCAGGCTTTGCTTCTTCTCTGGTACTGCATGGATATTGTTATTATTTACTTTATTTATAAACAAATGCAGGCCAGCACATTCACACACATACAATTGGAAGTGTCAGCTTGGGTCCCTTGCTGTTGCAGGCTACATTATATCAAGCACCACCATTAATGTAGTAACTCTGTTTTCTAATGGATAAGACGCCTTGAACACTTACTCTTTTTCTCCCTGTCACTGCAGCACTGGCAGGCATCATTAGTGCATAAAACACATTTTCATCCATATCTTGATGATATGGAGTGACAGGGAGTACTGTGTCTTGTACCTAGCATGTGGGTTGCGTTTCTTAGCTTCAGATGTTCTGATTGGCTCTTCTGCAACCAAATTGTCCTAAAACCTGAGAAACTTCTGCTAATTTTTAGCCTAATGGCCAGTTTATCCTCTTTTATTCTTGTCTCAGCTTTTTTCCCTGCCTGTTCACCCCATTGTAATTACAGATAACATCCCGATTGTCTATCAAGTTAAACATCTCAACTTTTCTGTTCTCTTTTAAGATAGGCACTTCTGGATTGTTGTGGCAGCACTTCTCTGCCCTATTCTGGTTTGTGAATCTCTGTCTTGAATGCTGAAGATATTATCACTTGCAGTTTTTGAAAGAAAGCCCTTGTACAATGGCATTAATACTTCTATATCTACTGAAAATGCCTTGATTGATGCTTCCTAACATTACATTTGTCTCTTTCATAGCCGAGTCTTGCAGACCATACATTCTCCACTTGGTAATTCCTTATTGATGAGCTCTCAGTTTATTGTTGGAGTTTTTGCAGTTAGCTCCTAAGCACAGAATCACAATATTTTTTGTTCATGTGTGACTCATTTCACATTTCTATTGTTCTTTCCATCAAAGAAATCAATTTCTTTTGGGGTAGTTATTGCAGTCCTCCTCTATGTTGGCAATGGCACCTCACATTGCTGACTCTCATTAGCCCACTTGTTTAGGCCAAAGCCATTAAAGAAAATGTTAAACTAGGCTTATCCTTGAAAAACTCCAGTAGCCAGACTCCCTGCTGTCTGACATTCTTCCCCTTAATACTTCCTGTTGCTGTTCTTCCTTCACCCAGCTGCCTACCCACCAGTTACTACTTTCTAAATTGACAAGTGGTTTCCACTGGAAAGGCTTTACTGAAGTACCACTCTATGAGACTGACTGAATTTCTTTTGTCTTTGTCTAAAACGTGGATTATTTTACTATGTCAGCCTGAAGGACTCTTTGAATTTTAGCCCATTTTGCCTTTATGTTCATGTCACTCCTTAACCTTCCTTTCAAAATTTGTTCTAAATTCTCCCATACTTGTGAGATCAGACTTACAGGAATGTATTCATTCATATGACTTTCCTAGTCTTAATGCAGGCATTACATGTACTGTTCTCCAGTCAAATGATAAAACTTCTAACTGGATAAACTTTTATAAAAATACTTACCACAAGACCATATCGGACTATTATTTCTATGAGGTATCATTATTATGGAGCTGTGAAAATGAAAAGTGTAGTTCTGTTTAGCTTTATCTTCTGAAAGGAACTCCTAACGGTGGTGAGATGAGAGAGCTCAGTTGTGTGCTATGTGGGTGAGAAATCCTAGGCTGGTTGTTTTCTTAGCCTTTAGTCTTGTTAATGTATGCATTGGTTTTCATTTCAGTAGCTGTTTACAAAAACAGATCTTCTTGGAATAAGATTGGAAACAAAATTAATAATACAGTGGTTTGCATTAAAAGAGAGAAAAAAATCCAACCGTTTTCATTATATACGAGAAAGGGAAATTACTTTGGTCTCTCACTTACCAACTGAGCTGGTAATAGAAACTGAGAAGCACTAAAATAATGTTCTTAAAAGGTTGTTTTCATTTTGATAGGGCTGTCTTTTTCTTGCATTTTAACAGTTCTTGAGCAGTCATCAACTATCTTGAATGTGACCTGACATGGCAGTATATGTTAGAATCTTTTACTAACATAGGGAATATGATGATAAATCATGCCAGCTATGTATTCATTCACAAATTGTGGTCAGCAGAATGTAGGTCCCATATCAGTCTAATTTAATGACTTTGATGGGAAGGACTATCTTTCTCTTTTTTTCTCTTTTTTTTTTTTTTTCCTCTTTAACTACTTTGCTTAAGTATGAACTTGATCTTAGAAAGGCAGAATGCCATCCTCCGAATTGAGATTTGGGCAGTATTTGGGCAAGACCTGTTCTCTTTTTAAGAAAAAAGCTGTGAACTATCTAATACACCCCAGCGATTGGGGGAAGTACTACCTCCCATTCATTTGTGTCATAGCACTAGTACCTCCATGTCCCCCAGGATTAGGTGGGGGATTGCTGTTCACACACTGATGCAAAGGAAAATGTGTAGTGTTGAGTCACTGGTTGTTCATCCCTGAAGGTCTCTGGTAATAAACTGACATCACAGAAGATGCTGCCAGGTGGTCCAAGTATGGATCAAAGGATGTTCTTCCTGTTCACTCCATCTTCTGTTTTAGTTTTCAATTTGCTGCATGTGGATTTCATGGATGACAGGGTCTATTTAAGAGGCAGTCTGCCTCATTTCAGCTGAACTATGCACATGAATATAGTAAGTAACATTTGGCCCATTTTGATTCATCTTCTTGTGCCTTGTATAAATGTCCTTGAGCCAGATAATTTCCACATCTAAAAAAATGTCCAGATGAGCATTTAGTTGTTTTTCCTTTTTCAGAGCTTTGAAAACAGAAAAAACCCAACCCAACAAAATCCTAAGTATGGTTATCAGCTGGATTGCATTGTGTGATGAACTCTGGAATAATAAACATTTCCAAGAGAAACGTACAGACTTTGTGTAAAAACTCAGTGAAAAAGTATGATTTAGAATAACTTCTCAGACCCCAATTTTGCATTGATGGCAGATAAACCTAGAAAAATGTTTCTTGACTGCTTTGTTGCTACTATATAATGCAGAGCTCATGCACATATTTAATATATTTTTAAATAAAAAAGGCAGTTTGATAAATGGGTGGCCTGGTATTGCAATCACACACAAAATGGACGGCTGTACTATCGTTTCCCCCATCGGTAATGCAGGGTTTACATTCGCATCAGATGCTAATGTAAATGTCTTTACATTTTCCATTTGCTTAGGTATAAAATGATTTGGATAATGGATTCTTTATTGCACTATGCCTTATGGCGGTGCAACTGATTTAATCTGGTACCTTACCTACCATTTTCTATGGTAGGTAAGAAGATTGTGTAGTGTAGAAAGCTGTAATTTAATAACAGTTTTGAGACCTTGAAACAGTGTTTTGCCTTTCAGGGATTTCCAACTCAGTTTAAATATTTGCATGGCTTTGCAGCTAAGTGTTGACAGGTACAGTGTAGCTTCTCATCCATTGGGGCAGTGCACCTGAGGAGGAAAAAAAATTAATAAACGATGTAAAACATTTTTTAAAATTATTTTTGAAAGATTTCTAATTTTCTTAAGGCATCACCCAAATATTCATGCTTTTATTCCCCCTCAGAGGCGACTAGCCATTACATGTTTCTTGACTGGATCCCATACTTCACTTATGGATATTGGCAAGTTATCTAATAATAAGCAAAATGGAGATGAATTGCCTGTAGACCTTGCAGCCTTTGTGTAGAACTTGAAAAGACTGTGAAATGCAAGGAAGTGTTAGCACTAAGCATCCCCAAAATGTATTGTACTGTTGCACTCTGGCAAGTACCTAACAGTCCATATAAG
Source organism: Aegotheles bennettii (assembly GCA_013398125.1). NCBI lineage: Eukaryota > Metazoa > Chordata > Aves > Caprimulgiformes > Aegothelidae > Aegotheles > Aegotheles bennettii. Next base: position 821,984 of record VZRW01004680.1, on the reverse strand, counting down.
CTTCATATCGTGATGTTAGACTTCTCTTGCTTCTCTCAGGACTAAAGAGCTGTCAGTGGGTTGCAATTCCTTTTAGTACCATAATATATTGTGGTAAGTATAACTCAACTATGTTGCATGTAGAGTTGAACTTGTCCTTCTATATTAAACTTTTTCTGCAGGTGGTTATAGTTGTTATAGGAAGGAACATTTTCTAAATGACCTAAGTGGCATAAGATCACAGATTTCATTCTGAATCTATTTGTAAGTCTGAATTTTTATTTAAAAAAAACAAAACCCAAAAACCAAACAAATTCCAAATGCCCTTTCATAAATCTCACGTGAGTTGGTTCCATACCTGTGTAGCCTTTTAAGGGCAGTATGGCAAGTTGTCATTTTCCCCAAATCCCAGGTTCTTCTGTTGTGTGCCAGCTGGTTGGCAGATGAAACTTCTGCATTTCTGACTTGTGACACCTCATGAGCCTGAATTCCCAGAGCTACTAATCTTGAAGCTCCTTGCTGCTTCAGTTCCTGCACTCCTCAGCTACAGAGTAGTCTAGCAGTGTTGACTTACTTGAAAGGAAATCCTGAAATTCCTGTTTGGTAGGAAACACAGATAATTTAAATTTTTATTCCTTTAGGGAACAAATGTTCCCTAGCTGTATTCCAAAGGTTGGTATTGTTTGTGGAGTAGAAACATGAGAATTCCTGCCCAGTTATGCTCTGAAGTCCCTTAGATGACTTTTGGAAATCCCACGCTGAGTCTTTGGCTGAATTCAGAAAGGATCACGAGCAGGGAGCAGTTATTGCCAAGTTTTCCGTGGAAAGGAGGAGAATAATGTACTGATGAGTGAAATTTGAACTTTTGCTTCATTTTACCATTTGTGAATATTTCTCAGAGTTTGGCCTACGACTACAACTATTCTGTTCCATCTGTTGCAGAGATGCGAATTTAAACAGGCAGAAAAATACCACCCCAACTCAATTCATGTACTACTACATCAAAGCGAAATTGGCCACTTTTCAGGATAAACAATTTACTTTGGAATAAAGGTTTTCTGTATCTGCTCTTCTCAGGTGGTTTCGCGGCTCCTTCTCATACATCCATTCAGTGGTTTGGAAGAAGCAACAGAGTGGCAGGTGGTGTAGTGCAGAGGAGGCTCTTGTGCCTGCAGATGCACTAGCTGTATCGAGTAAACTTCCACTGCTTTTACTAATACAGTGGTATAAATGACAGAAATTGCTTAAGGCCTTTTCTGTTCCTTTGGAGTGATGGTAGCATTGGTGGGACCTTGCAACAGCAGAGCCACAGGGAGAAAATGATAGGCAGATAAGGTGATAGCTGCTGCTTATTAAGTAAAATAGCAAAAGACAGCAATGGCTTTTTGTTCTGTGTTTCCATTTGGTAACTGCAGTACTTCAGGTGTTGTGGCTGTATGAATAAAATTTTAGCATCAGTTTGAAGGATGTTTTAGATATACCCCTTCGATGTTCAATGCAGAAGCTGAAGGGACAAGATCCACATCCTTTCACTTCTATGTGCCCTTCCTTCTTTCACTGTCCTTACTAATAATTTCTCTGACTCCCACACCCTCCATTTTTAAGCAACCCGTCACATCTCCATTGTTTCTTCTGTGCCTTTCTGCTAAGGATATTGTATTTTCTTCCTATGGCTGTTAAAGTGATGCACCTTAAATCTTGTTTGCAATGTTGTTCTGTCTGTTGGAAAGCAAAGCTTCAACTGTGGATATAATGCAGTTTTGTTTTAAGTGGTAATTAAATAAGAAGCAGTACATTGGGAGGCAGAGTTGCCAAGTGCCTAAGAAGGGAGTGGAAATTTTAATATTTTCATGTTCTTCTATGACCATTTGCTTAGGAAAGTAGAAAGGATGGGATATCTACCATCCGGAAAGAAGTTCTAAACAAAGTGTTGGTGTCCATCCAAGCTCCTATTTGCAGCCCGTTACAAAAAGTATAAACCTCAAAAGCCGCTCTGACTTCAGTTCCCAATGAAGCTCACATTTGATTATTTCTGTTTTCCAGTTTCTTTGACAGCTCAGCATCAGTCCTGCCTCCACCTCACACAATTTTAAGATCCTGTTCAATAAGCAGAACAAGTATAGACATGGTTCTGTACTCTGGTTATCCAGGAAGGGGAGGGAAGGAGAGTAGAGAAAAGTGTGGAAAAGCACAACAACACTGTCAGTGGGGTGTTTTAACAAGAGAGATCACTTTTCTTTAAATTTGGAGCGTTGCCCTAACTTCGTAAATCTTTACTTTCTGGTCTGTTCCAGCTAGCCCTGTGTCCTTTCCTTTAGTTTTTCTCTTCCCAGCCTACATTCCCCTCCCTCCACAAGCACTGCTGACTCTGCTCCCTCCTGTTTCTCCCTTGCCTACACACTCGGAGTATCTGGCTCCATGCCTTACTCAGCCAGGATAGTGTCATGAATACTGCATACTGTTCAAATGTGCATGTCTGATGTGCAAAGTTCTAAAGTAAATGTTTCTGTAGATAGAAACTGTGGGGGCATTATCACAAACAAGAGTCAAGAAAATTGCTGTGTTTTCTAAAGAAAGAAACACATTGAAAGTAGTCATTTGTAAATGACACATATACCTAGTGAGTGAATCATATGCAGTGTTCTAAAAACTAGGGTTTATCATAAAAATCAAGTAAAAGTGGGACCTCAAGATTATCTGTTTAACTCCCATCTCCAGGGCAGTTCAGCTGTACCTTAAACTTTGCTAAAAACTTTTATCTAACCTTTTCAAAGAGATTTCCATTATGGATATTAAGCAGTATCTGTAAGCAGCATATTTAATTCTCTGGTGGTTTCTTATACCCTTGAACGTGGAGGAAATTTTATTTCTTCCTCTTTGCAGCAACACTTCATCTACATATTATATACATGCTAGCTGACTTCTCAGTCTCCCTCTTCCTCAGATGGAGCATCTCTCATTCTTTCAGTGTTTGCTCAAAGGGCCTTCTCTTCAGACATTGCTCATCCTTGTCTTCTGGACTCTAAATTCTAAGTGCTGTACAGTCAGTGGATTTTTTTGAAATGTAGAGCCCTAAACTGAACAAACTACTTTGGAGGAGGCTTTGTTAACTCTTAGTGCTGTAATGTTTGTTTATTTTTTTCTCCCAGCAGTGTGACAGCTTCTCCCAGCCGTGTTGATTGATGTTTGATTTCTGAGCCATTTTAACCCCCCAGGTCCTCTTCCATCCCATAGATGGTCATTTTGCATCCAATATTGGTGCAATTGATTGTTGTGCTCTTCAGCTCACTGTCAACATCTGAAGTATAACACTTAGCATTTGTCTTTACTGAGGCACATTCTACTTATTTCAGATCACCTTTCCATTTTATTGGATTGCTTGGGATTCTAATCCTGTTCCCCGGAAGTTTTTGCCCTTTGCAACCTTACGTGGTCTGCAAATGCAGCAAGTGCATCCAAGGCATTGATGAAATCCAAGGCATTGATGAAATGACTGTACACTATCAATCGGAGTAAGACAACAAGCTAGCGATAGCCACCCTTCAAATAGTTTTTCAACTAGGAATGTGCCTGCTTTATGTTACTCATATTCCATTTGGTTCACTATGAAAGTGGTGCATGAGGCAGGTTAGGGCATCATTGGTAGGTTTTCCAGTAATTTCATAGGAGTTTGGATTGATGTAATTTGTGTTGACTGCTACTGATCACCTTGCTATCTTGTCCATGTCTGTAGATTAAATATTTGTTGTTCTCTAACCTTGCAAGCAATTACAGGTAGGTGCACTGAAATCTGATTCTCTCTGTTCTTCTTTTCCTACACTGTGTATCTGCCTCTTTCCAGTCTCTAAGTCTCTCTTTGTCTTCCACAAGTTCTTGAAGACTTTTCTTAAAAACTTTTCTTTCCTACAATGTTGTTGTCATTGTTTCATTGCTTATATCAGGCTGATGCTTTTTACTTACGCTTCCTTGTAATGACTTTCTTGTAGGTGTCCGACAGCATGCAAGAAAATGTCAGCCTTTCAATTAATATACTCTCTTTAATTACGATTACTGCTCCCCTCTTATTTAGCAAGGCTTTTCTTAGACAGCTTTTTGAGATGAAGGCTGCTGTTCTTTTCAGCTACTTGTGATGTACCTTTTCTATTTTATTCTGGAGTCTTGGGGCCAGGTTCTGACCTAACCTCAGTGCCTCAGTATCTTTGACTGTCAGGAGACATGATCTTCAGTCGGAATAAGCCAAGAGCATTTAAACTGTCTTAAGGTAAATCATCCTAACTGTGCCCCAGGCCACATTTAGGAGGTGAAGCCATCTTTGCTTTTTGCCCTTTAAGGCGAGCTCAGCAGATATCTGGCTCATCTGGGAAATGATCTCACTGAGTTTACGTGAAATACTTCATTGACTTAACTTTTCTATCCTTTGAATGTAGTACTTCTTTAAAGTGCCTTTAAAAAGTTGTCTTCTGCCTTTCTACCACACATTCCGGGATGAAAACCTTGCCCCACTGAAATCATTATGAGCTTCAGTTAGGGCAGAAAATTTACTCTAAAGTTCAAAATATGGTTGTACTGTGCAAGCCCTAAGTAATGTGCTGTGTTTTGCTAAACTCACTTTTTCTCTCTAACCACTCTTCAGTCAAAACTAAATAAAGAATAAGGAGAACAGTGCATATAATCTTGATTTTTGTACAGAAAAAGCAGTATTGTAAGAATTTTTATGTTTTCAGAACAAGGCCAAGTTCTCCGCAATCTATTTAATTACATGTTAAATAAACTTGGATAAAGAATGGATTTGTGTCTCAGTGAACAATCCCAGGAAATCTGAGTTAAATTGATGACCCCGACATTGATATTACCTTATCATGTTTTTGCTTTTCCATCTGTAAAATGAGGATAATGATACTGGCATTTCTTTAAAGACCTTGGAGATCTTTGGCTGAGAACTTTTGGCTCTATTCTGTAAGTGACACTTCTTTACTATCCAGAAACCTTTTCAGGCTTCCATTAAAAAGATTAATGTCTTCAGCTTTTTCTACTGGCACTTAGAGACTTCAGTGTCACTAGACCTGTGAGATCTCTTCCAAAAATAAGTCATGAGAGATGGGCTCTTCCTTTTGCAGCACTTGTTCTTCCTGCTGAGCTAGAGAAAGTCGGTATTTTTGCCTCCCAGCAGAAATATCCACCAGTATTGATGCTTCCAGGGAATGAGTGAGGCAGTTGTCTTGCACTTAGAAAGTGAAGCTTGTATAGGACTCTCCTAATAGAGCAGTTGTTTTGGAGTCCCAGTAGTGAGCTAAGTGCCTTTTAGAATATATTTATATTAATGAAGGGATTAAAGGATGTTGGTGCTTGCAATAGCAGAGAGCTCTTCTTAATGACATAGAACAGTGGTTCAGAAGGGAACCGGTCTGACTACACCATTATATAAAAAACAAGGAGAAAAGAAACCAAGTTTGCTTGAAGATCAAAAATTCTGTGCTTATAGCAGAGAAAGATAAAGGAACTGAGAAATCTTATGTTGTGGCAGTTTCTGGACTATCAGAGTGAAAATTTTCTAATTATCAGGAGGGTTTTGTTCATTTGTTTTTTGGGTTTTTTTAAACAACCAAGGATTTTAAATGAGAAAAGTAGCTGTTATATAATATTTAGCACGGAAACATCCTGAGGTTTTTGTGAGACTCCCATGGCATAGAGCCAAGTAGTGATAAAATACTTATGTTTCTGTGTTTCTTAAAATGAATTTTTCAGCACGCTGAATTGTTCTGGGGTCTCAGGGGAACAGTCTAGGCCAGACTGACGGTGGAGTTGCATCATAGGCTGCCATCCCAATGGAAATGGGAATGAGCAGATAACTTCCATTAGAAGCCACCGTTGAGATTACAGCAGCGTGTCGGAAGTACTGTTTGTGTTCCAAAGAGTAATTGCACATCACTAGAACATGTCCCACTTTGCTGCGTGGTAGAAATAGTTGATATTGGCTTGGTGGGGGAAGGAAAGAGCATTGGGTACTGCAGCTGAGAAAAACTTTAGACCTGCATTTCTATCTCATGGCATATTCTCTGTGAGATACTTCCATCTGAAGGACATTAAGAGCGTGTAGGTTTTTATTCTCAGTGATTTATAGCCTTATATGTTTTCTAAGTTTCAAATCTACATTGCTGTTCTGATATTTTTTCTGATGCACTTTTAAAGCAAAGGTTTTTCAGATTTCAGCTGCTTGCTTTGGGAAACCATTTCACTGCCTAATAATTTTTACTGTGGAGTGTCTTTATCCCAATGGTCTGATTTTTCTTCATTTCTTCCCGCTGTGCTTAGATCTTTATTTTAACCCACAAAATTCCTAGCTTTACATCTTCAAATATTTGTGGATTTTATGTAAGCTGTTTTTATGTCCTCTTAATTTTAGGTCTCTTGGGGTCTTTGGATGTCTGCCCTGTCAATCCTTGTAGTGTTTTCCCACATTAAGATTATGGGCACCAAATGCGTATTCTTAAGACTATCCTTTCCTTGTACATATTTGTACATCTTTTGCTTCTGTCTCTGCCTGTGCAGCCCAATCTCTCATTTGGAAATTTGTTGCCAAAGCAGTTGGCAAATTTGTGTTTCATTAATACCTTTCACACGTAATTTCTGAGGGTTTTTTGCCCTGCTCTGGTGACAAAATGCAAGTTAATTGAAACTCTGAAGACAGTAGCACAGAAAAATGTTTGAAATGTTTGTTGGGTAGTAGGTGAACTGTTGTGCATTCAAAGGTATTGCAAGGAAGGGAAGGCAGAAAGAGAAGATTATCTGGGTAATCTCTGCACTTGAGGAAAACCTATGGTAGCCTGTGACTGCTGTAGTGAGCCCTGGGGGCACTGGCAGTTGGCATCTTTCAGCTCCTCTGCCTTGTGCTGGAAGGCTGGACTACCACAAAGCAGCTCCAAGGTGGGCAGCAGAGTACAAAGGCTGATTTAAAACTGCAGATGCATTTTGCTCCCTGTCTTTGCCAAGTATTCCTTCATGAGAGCTAACAACTCACATCGCTGCCTCCCTGAGTACTCCTTCTTAAGAGGACATAGGCCTCAGCTCAAGGGCATGCACCTCATGCAGCTCTTTGTAATTATACAAGTGCTGCTGGCCTTATTGCAACGTATGTTCACTTTGCTCTTTTTGTACAATGGTGAATGATCCTGCAGAATATGAGATGATACAGAAATAGGTCCATTTCCTTAATTTCTATCTGATGTATTTGCTTATGTTTTTCAAGATATATCTTCTTTTTACTTCTAGTTGAGATTGTTGTCTTCCCAAGTCTCAGTGTGGCATTTGTCTTTTCTCTCAGGCATTCAGAGTATTTTCTGAGTCTGCATTTCCTTAGCCTATTCCTCATAACGTTTTCCAGTGAGATCATTAGTGAAATATATAAAGGGGGCTTATAAGAAAGGTGAAGAGATACTTTTTACCAAGGCCTGTAGTGACAGAACAAGGGGCAACAGTTTTAAACTGAAAGAGGGTAGATTTAGATTGAACATAAGGAAGGCGTTTTGTATGATGAGAGTGCGGAGGTGCTGGAACAAGTTGCCCAGAGATGTTATGGATGTACCTTCATTGGAAGTGTTCAGGGTCAGGCTGGACAGGGTGTTGAGCAACCTGGTCTAATGGGAGGTGTCCCTGCCCATGGCATGGGGCTTGGACTAGATAGTCTTTAAAGGTCCCTTCCAACCCAAACCATTCTATTATTCAGTCCTGAAGATAATGTGACCTATTTGACAGGTATTTGGATGTTGGAATTTATTCTTTGATCACTGGTGTAATGTTTAATGTCTTGCTCAAGTTATGCAAATTCAATTCTTCATTTTCTCAGCCCGGCAAGAGCCAGACTGACATTGTTTCCTTTGTGGGTACTAATGCTTGATTCAGCTGTACAGATTCTCGCTGCCTCTTTTGTCAGCCTGGAAGAACACTTATGGGAAAGTGCTTATTGCACCCTGGGTTTCTGTCACACACTTTGGTTCAGAGGGATGCTTAGTGCTGTGTTTGCTTAGCTAGAAGAAAGCATTTTGTTTTCAAACCATTGCAGAGACAGTGTTCTGCAAACCAAATGTCATTTTACCTTGCCGCATTACTCTCCTTGATGGCATATTGATTTACTTTACTCAGCCAAGTTGGGCCAGGCCCAACTTTCTGCCCAATTATATGCCTCAGCGTCTTGCAATCTCACATCTTAAGCAGGACTTGACTTGTTCCTCCTGTAGCTGCAGGTTCTTTCTGTGCATTTCTTTTGGGCTCATGATGAGCAAACATGGTGCAGATATACCTGGAGACAAAAGCAGCAGGTTCCTCCCCAGACATTGAACACCTTCTCAGAACCATGTGGGATTTCTCCTGCTACAGCAGCTTCCTGCTTTCCCGTGTGGCACTGTGCAAATGAACGGACTGAGCACAGAGATAAGTTTGAAAGTTTACTATATAGGTGCTCGAGTCCTCTTCTCTGTAGAGGTTGTGTTGAGAATGTGTAGGCTAAGGTGTCTTGAGCATAGAAGGTCTCTCCAGCCATTACATTTCCTTCAGAAGATTTTTTTTCTTTATCTAACAACAGCATGTAACTTGGTGGTCAGAGTTTGTGCTATTGTCTAACCATGGATGTTTAAGTTAGGGCAAAATTTCATATCACTTCTTTAAGAAAAGCAGTTTAGTCTGGTCCGTGTGTAATGGTGGTATTTGCTGAGATGGCTAAGCCAGTCAGAAGATGTGGTTTGAGCTCCTGAGCTGATCTGACAGCTCACTGCTTCCAAAAGGGTTTACATATCTGAATGGGGTCTGGGTGTCAGGTGAGCATGAGAATAAGTGAGACAGGAGATGTGGGAATAGAAGAGTTGAGATGAGTGCAGTACTGCCTTTTTCCCCAACAGCTTTTGAGATACTAGCCTGACTCGGTGTCTCCTGAGGTTTTAGCAGCTCTCTGCCACTGGAGCAAGGCAGACCTGCCTTGTTCCTGGCCACTTGTTTCCAGTATGTTGGCAGATAACTGACCCCCTTGAGCCAGCTCAGCTCCCTAAAACTCTGGAAGATGAACTATTTATAAAAAAGTGAGTTCTGCAACTGTCTCAGCAGGTCAGATCAGCACAAGAGCCTGTTCCAGAGGGCAGCAGGGTGTCTTTGTAGGAGCAAGCCTCAGACTGACCGCTGTCCTGTGAAACAACGTGTCCTAGCTCCTTTCCCTAGACTGAGGTTTGCCACTTGACCTTCAGACTGCCTCTAAACCTCAGAAAAAAATAATTCACTGATTTAGCTGCACCTAGGTCTCTCCTGGTGTAGATGAAGCTCCAGTGGAGTATTCCAAAAACAACTTTGACATTCACACTTGCCTTTTGACAGAATAGTTACTGTATTTTTAAGTAACCTCTTACAGTGCACATAGCTGTATTATTGACAAATTACGTATTGCTAGCCCAGAACACTAAATTTTGTGTTCAGATACTGTGATACTTTTTGTCCTGCTTTGTTAGAGTGTGAATTTTCGGTCTGAGAAACAGTGATGTTTTTTCCCAGTGTCTGTTGCCAGAGGCTGGTGATACAGGACTGTCCTCAGCAGAAGACAACACTGTAGTTCATATCAGCAATTCAGCTTTTATACAGTAATAATTAAAAGAAAAAAGTTTGTATTTATTTACTGGCCAATTATTCAATTTTTAAGATTGGTCTTCACTGGAAGATAAAATGAAGAGAAATGCAAAAGGAAAATTAAGTCATTAATGTACTCTTTGCTTTTAGCTTTCACTTCATTTGATTGTAAATTGTTTGCAGTAAAATTGCATATTAGAAACTTGGATAAAGCTCTATGAATTTCTTCCATATCAGATTTAAATGAGGAGGAATGGGCCTATAACCTTCATGGAGCAGAACTGTAGCTGGATGCGTTCCTAGGGGCTAATTATCCATTCCTCCGTATCATTTGCTTGAACTCCCAATTGCTCACTGTTTAATGCACATTGGGTGGATGCTGGAAAATGCCTAATAGGACGCGAGATAGAAACTTAGGCAGGGAGATGCTCTCAGTACCAAACAGGGACCTCAGAAGACATGCCGTATCCCACAGCAGGCTTCCGAACAGTAGCAGCTCTCAAAAACCCATGTTGCTTTCCAAGAGCAGTGCAAAATTTACATCCTGAGCTGGCAGAAAGAGAGACAGAGAGACAAGGGTTACACTGAAAGTGGCTCTTCTATATTTTGTAAGATGAGCAAGTTAAAATACCCTTCTGGAAAGGAAAAATACCGCATGAACTTCACAGTCACTTGTCTCTGGACCTCTTACCTAGGCACAGGGGAAGTGTCCTAAAATGTAGGCAAAGTAAATTTTGGTTTAGTGTGAGGTATTACTGCTGTCACTTCATTTATTTTGTGACTGAGATAATTTCTTCCTGATTATCACACAGCTAAAAGAACAATTCTTCCATTATCAGGCCTGTGAAGCAGCATCTTTTGTATCACCTGCATTGCTTTTACCAAAAGCCAAAGTGATAGGGAGAATCTTTATGGGCAATATTCCAGATTTTTAAAGAACAGCCATGGAGAGAGAGAGGAGAGATACCCTTTTGTAAAGGGTCTGCTGGGTGTGTGGTGGCTGTGGCCAGCCCAGAGGGAAGGGTCAATGGCTGGAGGTGCGTCTGCGTGTGCTTGTTCTAGCTGGGGGCGTGGGAAGAGAGCACTTCTGTGATGCAGAAAATTTAAGCTCCAGTTTGTGTGCATAAATAACTGGATTCAGGTATTAATTAGAGAGCATAATTTGTTTGGAGACCTGAAGATTAAAAGAACTCTTGTCTTCCTGTCAGAACAATTTTGTCTGCACTGTGCTGTCTGATAAACGAAATTGCATAATGGGGGTATTGTGTGGATTTTCCAAGAGCAAATGAGAATATGCTGATATTAGACCCATGGGGTTTTTTTCTTCTCTGGTGCACTCCTTATGTCTATGGAAGAGCTTCTGCTCCCTTTACTGTCAGGCTTAACTGCCTTTTTATGCTACGTGGTGGCTCCTGTTAGCTGTACAGGATATTGGTCCGGTTGTCAGTGGGGGAAGGCTTTGTTACCTCAGGCATTCGAGATACAATGCTAGTTGTGTGTTCTGGTTTTTGGACTTTGAACCTCTGTCTAATTCTAACTTATTTTCCATGATCCAATGATCCTTCAGCCTGGAAAGGATAAGCGGCAACACTCATCTATTGTCAGCTTTGTTCAAGCCGTGGGGAAGTACAGTAGTTGCTGTTCCATTCTGTTTGTAAAATAACAAGCAAGAGCAAAATGCTTGAATAGAATGAGCAAAAATAAAAACAAAACTGTGAGGCAAGCCCCATTTATCTTTCTCACTAGGTACATGCAGCCATACAGGCTGTGAGTACAGTACACACAGAGCTTGGGCTGTGTATGGATGGGTGGGAATGCATTTGCAAGGGGGGGAGGAGGTCACCTGCAATTGTTAACAGTATCATTAAAATGAAATGTAGCAGGAGATAAAAGATACAGGGATTTGGGGGTTGAGTTTTGTTGGTTTGGGTTGTTGCTGTGTGGGTTTTGTTTGTTTTTATTGCTTTTTGTTCTGCAAGGATGAGCATGTCTTATCTGTGACTTTGTTGCTGTAGACACAGTTTGTGTCCTCCTTAATAGTTGCTTATCCTTTTGAATTAAGCCATGTTGGTTTAACACTATGCAGAAGCCAAGTCTCCGAGAAGTGCTGGATGTCCCTGGCTTTTTTCAATTTCACCGGCACCAGGGTAGTATCCACGGTATGCAGTCACATCGTACGCTGGCTCTGGAGCTTTTATTGCTTACATTGTCACGGCATATTAAGAATTAGTGAGCAATGCACACTAGATTGTTTTAGACGTGGTTTATATATTATTCCTAACATATCCTGACAGACCGTGCTATCCCAGCTGTGCTGTGTTGGTAGTACCAGAAGGAATATCAGCCGCTGTTGTAAAGTTTGGAATATAGGTTCATTTACAACCTCAAATTCTTATTTATACAGAGCTTTATGAAGCAGGGATCTGTTGGGATGAGTGGTTCTGTCCAGAGGTGAATTTGTCTAGAGGCTTGTCACCAACAGTAACCTCGAAAACCACGTATCACCCGTGTTTTGTAATGAGGAGTATTTTCAAACTTGCCTTTACGCACTGGATTTCCTAAGGAGCAAGAAAACACATAATTTTTAAAGAAAATACTATCTTTTGGCAGAAAGCAAAAGAGAGAACACTTGATGAGTAATGAATTAAGCAGTGCTTGTTGCTCAGTTGTTTTTGAAATTGGTGGTAGACGGGTCTGTGGTTAGAGGGCCTGATCCTATGGCTGTTGGAGTTTCTTATCTGTCTTATGTATCTCCTGTATATCTTTTATCTATAGAGTGGTGTGAGTTGGCCAACTCAGATCTTGGGATGAAGGAAGAGAGAGAAATGGGCAAAGTTTTAAGCAGATGAGAAGTAGCAAATGGGGAAAGATGAGGAAGATTTAAAAATGTGAAAAATGGGGGCATAAATGGTAAAACATGAAAATAAAAACATAGGGAACAGGACAAAGGAGGAAGTGAAACATAAGGAAACTGAAGTGTGGCTGTCAAAGAAAAGAGAAAATGAGGGAAGCAAATAGAAGAAAACAGAAAGATTATGTAGTTGTCAAGTCTTTTTAGAAACATGTAGAACCAGAAGTGTTTCAAGCTGTGAATGTGTATGTACAGAAATGAATATGCAGTTTGAGCCTCTTAAAATATAGGCTGTAATTTTGAATTTTTCAACTCAAATTGGAGACCTGTGGGCTTATTGGAGCCATATCCCATTTAGTTATACTAACAGATGGCCACATTAGTGGTATCTCACATAGAGCATTCCTTCCTCTTATTGCTCTTCTGCCCTGGGTTGTCCCTATTCTGCCATATGGCCAACGGTGATAAATGGTGAGGTCTCAAGAGCTGGTTCTGCTGGCAAATTACTGCCTGCAAACAGGTGAATCCAGGCTGATCAGTTACCTGGTTTTGAAATGTAAAAGTGTGTGTTTGACTGAAGTGTGGACACAAGGAACATCGTGTTACTGTGGTGTTTTGCGTGAAATGGAGTATCTGAAGCATGGCAGTAGTCAGCAGAATGGTAAAGACAGCATCCAGTGCATGCCTAAAGCATGTGCTAAATGGGCAACAGAAACACAAACAGAAAAAAATCATGAAACTTTTCCCCTGGGGACAGTAATGTAAGTTCCTATAAATCTTGTTTGTTTGGGAAAATGTGTAAGCTAGTTAATTGAAACATTCACTCCTGTCAGCTGAGAATCGACAGGATGAACACAAAGGAGACACGTAGCAGCAAGCTGTATGAAGGCACATTTTTGGAGCCCTGTCTAGTCTGCAGCTTTTGAGTTCTTCCTTTTCCAAACTAGAATGTGAAAATTTAAAATTGGCAATGAAATGTATCAGGAAACTTAAAAGCAAATGACAGTTTGAAAAGATGGGAATGTAGTGCTCAGTTCTTCTGTATATCAGAGTAAGTGAAACATTTTTATATTGTTTGTGTATCTGCAAAGCTGTGGTATTATTAGACGTCCATTTCAAACTGAGGAGTTGTTCAAAATAAAACTCCCATTTAGGCACAGCTGTACTGCTCGGTTTATCACACTGATATTTACAGCCAACTAATCTGAATCCCTCGATCCCTCAGAAATTGTCAATCCTCTCAAAGGTGTGAGCATCTTCCCACACCGTCAGATTTGAATATTTAATCTAGAGAATGAACTTGAGTTGAAATACAACTCTGTTGGCAATGGAAACTGCCTTTGAAGTTTTTGGATCTTCTACATTCCTGTTTCCTGTTTAAATCAGGAGAACAAAGCACTTTCAAATAGTGCCCTGTAAGCACCTTGCGAAGCGAAACCTGCATCTCAGACATCTGGCTGGCTGACGTGAGGAGCCAGACAGAAGAAGGTCCAGGGGCATTTCATTCACCTGCCCATGAAATAATCTGCCCTAGGTAAGAGAAGTTCATGTGAGTCAGAGCTAACGTGGTTGGCTGTATTTTCAATTCCAAGACAGACAGACTAAAGGCTTCATAAAGAAAACTTAGTCCTGTGCTTCATTGATGAGGATGATGAAATGCCCCATGCTAGCTGTTATAGGACTTACAGTTATGATCTCTTGGACAGAAAAAGCCCCAAATTCATTGCACCTGCCTTTTGCCAAATTTCATGGGTCACTTTTGGTCCAGCTCACGTAGACTTTCCATGTTTTTTCACTGTCCATAGACCATGACCTCTCCCACCTTCCAGGCAACAAGATTCATGATCCTGCTTAAACTGTGAGGCTTCTTAGGATGTGTCTGTTTTGCAGGCATGAAGAAACCCAGCCCAGATGAGTTTTGTGGCATTAAACTTACGTGTCTGAAAAAAAATAAGGAATTGAAATCAACTTGAAACTTGCCTAACTGCACTAGGTTTAGAATATTGTTTTCAGTCTAGACTCAGGGTGGAAATCATTTCAGCAACACTGATGATAAATCTCTCACTCTGGGCTGAATGATGTCTTCTCGTCTTCATGTACTACCTTGGAGCATTCAGTGTTAGACTTGAGGTTGTGCCGTCCCCGTGCAAAAAAGTACAAGTGTAGGCTCCAGCAGCACAGAGATGCAGAAGACAAATAGCTTGGCTTATCTTTCACCAAAACCATTGCTACCACATAGGGCTGCACAAAATCAGCTTGTGAGTAGGAATCAGGTAGTTGAAGCTGGATCTAAGCAAGGCAGAGGTAAGGACAAAGGAGAGCTGGAGGATGCCTTCAGCAAAGTCTCAGTTGTCCTGTACGGTGTGTAGTTTAGAAACATTACTAGACTCTTCTGTGCTGCCAAGCTCTTGGGAGGCTACCTCTGTGACTAACGATGCCTGCCATCTCTAGCTGGTGGGGAGATTCTGTCCTAGCTGAGTTATGGTTTTACAGGGCTTGTGTCCCATCCGGGCTAGAGCAACGCCGTACACACGGGCACCGAGCCATTGGTTCTTAGGCGACTGCAGTCACACAGAGTGCTGCAGCATTTCCCGTCGGCAGCGAGTACTTGTGGTAGCACAATGCACCATTTCTTTTCTCTGAAGTACGGCTACAGCTGCTGAGCCAGTTGGCAACCTGAACAGGGAGCAAGAGCCCGTCCTGGCTGCCGACTTCTTGGTGACACCTAGTTTGTCAGACTATCTATCTCAGAAGGGATCTGGAACAGCTTCTACGGTAAAGCAGCTGTTGTATTTATAAACCTGCACTGATGCTTGAAGAGGTGTTTGAAAAATTATATATGCCATTTTTAGATCAAGTTTTAAAAACTTGATGTGTACCATGCAGATCATATACTTCATGTGTAATCATAAACATCATATATCATCCTAAAATACTAAACACCAGACAGCGTGTGTATCTTTGCACAATGTCAGGGATCAAGGCATCAATAGATAAAATGTCAGGAGATTGAAAGAAAATAACATTCCCACTTTTATTAAAGATTCGGTGGTCAGTATGTTTGGATATTTACCTCTGAGTAACTCACAGGTGTTTGGTCACAGTGACTCAAGTAATTACTGGCAAGGTTTTCTTTTTTATTGTTATAATCTGGTTCTTTTATCTATCCAACTACAGAATTTCATGATTTCTTTTTCTGAATGATTCAGGTATTGATTTACGGGTAGAATATTTTGGCCAGACTGATAGTGAGAGATTAGCATTTTGTTTAAACTCGATTCCATAAGCTGGTTAGAAGAGCCTCTCCATAAGCACGCTGAGAGTTGAAGGCATTTGAACTTTTTCTCTGATTAAAAACTCCACAGTGGTATCAGGTGGATTCTGTTTTTCTGCTGATGTTTGGATGGGACCTGGTTGCTCATTACAACCTGAGAGCCAGAAGTGCTGTCAGAGAGTGTTTGTTGAAGGTTATGCCAGCACCAGCAATCAGTGGTGTGCAGTAGGAGCAGAGCTGTGGTGCCAATCTGCCTGTCCTGAGGACCTAATGCCCACATGAATGTATTTCTGAGGTGTTGGTGCTCCACTAGGGCTTGAGTGCCTCGAGTATGCTCCTGGAGAGCTGCTCCAGATTTAGTTACACCCCAAAGCAATGCTGTTTGTGGGCTCCAAGGCAGCACTGTGCTCTGCTGGGAGAGCTGCTGATCTGAAATACAAATTGGTGTAGACACAGCTGTTCAGTGTCTGGTCTCAGCTGTTGAGCAAGTAAATGGAGGCCATAGGAACCGGCTCTTGGAGGAAGTGGTAATAAAAAAAAAAAAGCTGAAATCAAGGTCTACTAAGAATAATACCTATTTAAAAAATAAAAATCTTTTAATGTTGTTGACTTGGCTTCAGATAGAGGAGAAAATGAGGAAGCTCTTTCTGGGGCTAAAACAAAAAGAAAAGAGGGGATCGGCATTAAAAGGAGACAGTAAGATGTCAGCAACACCAGTGTGACTCTCCCTCTGGGATAGCTGCAGATATTTTGACAAAGCCACTAGATGCAGAAAGTGCCTGCGTACTCAGAGCACAAAGCAGTTATATTCTTATACTAGTATTCTTCAATGTTTTTATTAAAAAAAAACCCACCTTAAAATGAAAATCTAATTACACAAAATTAAGATGTTTTGTAAACAGTCTCAGTTGAAGCATGTGCTGCCAGACTGAACGCTTGATACTAAGTGAACTGTTACGGTGAGTGCATCAGCATAAAGGGGATAATAAGTAGACTGTAAAGAAACACTGCTTGAACAGTTTCTTACACGAGGTGTTTACTACAGGCCCATTTTTGAAATGTTGTCACTTAACTAAACTAACAAATTTCTGCTTATTGAGCTATGTTGTTCAGATGTCTCATAAGCAACATCAACTTCTGCCAACCTAAACAGACTTTCCACAAAATAAAAGTCTTTAGACCATTAACACAATTCATTTGGTAAAGCTGGTCTATTAATGGGGAAAAGGCTTTTTAAAAAGTAATTTTTAAGTAAGTACTGTGCTGGTTCTTGTATTTAATGTAACAGGCTATCACATCTTGACTTTGCAGCCAATACAATTTTTTCTTAACCTAAATCTGGGATGAAGTAAGCTATAAATGTGGTTAGCTTAACTGTTTCAAGTTATTCTGCATTAATTTGAACATAAGATGGTGTTGGAACTACACTATCAACCGGAAAACTTCTCAATTCTGGTTAAGCACATTTTGCTCTTGGTCATATTGGCTGCTTAAAGTGTACTTAAACACAGCTTGAACTGATTTGGATTTGTTAGTTTTCCTCTTCTGTCATTTTACTCTTCTACCCTGATTTGTATTCCTGCCCTCCAGTGCAATGTTACTCAGAAATCTCTCATTCCTCTGCACTGCCAGGCCAGCGCCTTTGCTCTTTAAAACATGTTGTTGCAATTTCTTCAAATCCTGGAAGAAAATTACATAATCCTGAAAGCTACTGCTCTGTTTCCTGCGTAAAATATTCATATTTTTACCCTTCTATTTCCATCCTCTCTCACAAGTGGTTCAGCCCAGACTGATGTATCTTCTATCATCAGGGGGACTGAGAGGCCTGGCCTGCGTTCTCAGCCAAACAGTGTGAAGTCCGGGCAATCTTTCACTTTCATTTTAGGAGATGATCAGCTCTTTAAATACTGAGACAATCACTGCTTTTATCTGTCAGTGCTTGCTGCAATTTTTTCCCCCTTAAACACCAACTCAATGAACAGATTTTTACAATTTGTAGCTCCTTAGTCATTTGGTATGGCTTTTTAATCTCTAGAGGCCAGATGGAAGCATGATCCTTCAGCATTGCTTGTTTTGCATAATGTAGGGATTGGAACTACATTTGAATAGCACATAGTCATAGATGCACAAGTATATCAATATTTTTCTTTTCCATCCATGTATTTGCTCTTCTAATGTTTTGTTTTGTTTTTTTTTTTTAACAGTAGTTTTCTACAGGGAAAAATGTCATGAACAAGTAAAAGCTATGCCCTGACAGAAGAGTCTTACACAGAAGAAAGCAATGATTTTGGTCAAGGAGATTTGAGAGAGAAACTGACACTCAAGTGGTAAGTTTCTGAGAGGGCTGATGACTTACCTTGGTTTCAGGACACTGATAAAACTGCTGTTGGACTGATCTGGAATGAAGTGGGGTTTTTTTCTTCTCCTTCAGCTTTAGTTCAAGTTTTCCTACAATCCTAACTTTGATTCCAGTTGTATTTATGGATTTATTGCTGTTGTCAGACTGCAATCAGTTGATTGAAATCCCATAAATAATAAACATCAAGTTTCAATTTAAGATGCAGTAACAAGATGCTATCGGAAGAAGTTTTACGGACTTGAGCAGCTTTTTATAGCCAACTCCCTCCAGAGCCAAATCCCGACACATTCTTAGTGCTAGGAAGCTAATGGCTTTCCCGCGTGTTTGTCGAAGCCCACGTGACAAATCCTATATGGCAACTGAAGAACAGCACACTTCTGCACCTGTTTGTGGAAGGGTTATATAAAAAGTCCTGCAACATATTTCAGCATCTACCAGTAAGTTGAGCAACTTGACCTGCTTTACCCTTCATGGGATATAGGATATTAAATTAACCACAAGAAATAGGAAAAAAAAAAAAAAAAAGGACATACTAACATGAAAAAACACATTTTATTGCACTTAAGTTATAAGAAAATAAAATTTCTAAGTGAATCAAACCATAGACACAATCCCTTTAAAGGTTGTTTTCCTCCATCATGTCAGGTTGTTACATAACTAAAATTAACCAACTGGAATCTGATTGTTTTAAATCAGACTATAAATAAAACAAACAAAAAAAAAAAGGAGGAAAAAAGATCGCCTAGGATACAGTGTTAAACCACTTTCACAGTTCAGCTTGAGTTGTGGCTCTTGGAGAATGAGGCAAACCATGTGACTCTTTCGTTTCTCATTTTGTTTGCATGTGACATCTCTACAAAAACCTAAGTTTTTGCTCTGTCAGTTCCTCCCAGCAATAACTGTAACAGTTGTTCTTTTTTTTCTCAAATACTGTAAAACACTAAGACTGACCAGCAATTTTATTTTCATTTTTGTATTTTATAATATTTTTAAAAAATTTTGTCAGTTTTTTTTTAATGTATGTTCATTCCATTCACCACAGCCCTCACAAAGAAAAATTTCCCCACAGAACAGGCTGCAATAGCTTTGTTCTAAGGAATGTGTTTTAATTTTTGCCCAGAAAAAAGAAAATAAGCTTTGCACACACACTCAATTCTTTATTTGCAGGCAAACTTCACTCTTAATTGTCTGAAACTCTTCCACTCTCAGCCTCTTAGAGGCACAGTTGGCTCAAGTTTCAGTGGCAAAAAGTCTTTTTCTGTAACCAAACTAGAGCAAATTTGGAATTCAGTCTGGGACTAAAACGTCACAGCAGAAAAAAAAAATAAAAAAAAATAATTTGCTTTTCTTTCTTTCATTTAGCAGCATAAATAAGTTTGGCCACTGGGAATACAGTACAGGGGTGGGACAACAATCCCATAATTGAAGACCTACTTCTAGCACCAGCATTGCGAATTAAATCCATCAGAGGACTCTCAAAACCCAGGACAACTTGCCACCTCGGAGCACTTATGCTTTGAAGAGTGTAGATGGAAGCAACAGTAAATAGATTAAACAGAGGCTAATACTGTGATTGACATTGGCAATGGTTGGCAAAAAAAAGGGGAAAAAAAGAAAAAAAGAAAAAGCTCTGATAAAACTGTACAAAACAATTCACAGTAATATTTTAGCTTTTCC
Source organism: Aegotheles bennettii (assembly GCA_013398125.1). Classification (NCBI taxonomy): domain Eukaryota; kingdom Metazoa; phylum Chordata; class Aves; order Caprimulgiformes; family Aegothelidae; genus Aegotheles; species Aegotheles bennettii. The sequence goes on along the minus strand of VZRW01004680.1, from coordinate 802,241 downwards.
ACACCAGGAATGGACTCTTTGTTTTTGTTTGTTTTTTTCATTGCAGATGCTCTCTAGTTTTTGAAAGTCAACCAGTGACTGCTCATAGAGGTTGGAAGGGACCTCTGGAGGTTGTCCAGTCTAACTCCCTGCTCAGAGCGGAGCTAGGGGACAGCGCGTTGCTCGGAGGGGCTGCCGGGGCCCAGCATGGCCCAGGGGTGCACGAGCAGGCTTGCCTGTGCAGCTTCTTTCAAGATCTTTGTGGTAAAATAACCTGTTAACAAGAACTGTAACAATTTTTTTTTCATCTCCAAATTGCTCAAGGAGCAGTTGGAGGAAAGCAAAGAAATAAATTGCACCTGGTTTCATTTCAAAAGTCATATTTTTGCAAAGCTGCCCCGGTCAAAAGTGTAGCCTTTTTATGTGACGAGACAGCAAATGCCTCTCTTGTCAGTTATAGTTCGTCATCTTTGTCTTCTCCTTCGTAGTCTGTAGGTCTTTAGGATCTGTTGCCCCAAGCCAACATCCTGCACCACCAAGGACAAGGGATTTTTCTTCCTTTTTCTTTTTTTTTCTTTTTTCTTTTTTTTTCAGGGGGAGGGAAAGGAGAACATCGTCTACACGTTTGGACAAATTCATCTTTCTGCCCTTCACTTCATATCCACGTCAAAGTCCAACACCAGCAGCTTTGTTTCCTCAGTCCCGTTGCGGCTCCCAACCGCACACACTAGCTTTGTGTTAGAAGCTCTGATCCTCCACACGACGCCTCCACTTCCCCCGCTCTCCAATGTGACTAGATTTCGGATAAATTCACCCGTTTTCAAGTCCCAAAGTTTTACAGTCCCATCATCTGAGCTGGTAATTACAAAGTTCTTGTTGAACTGTAAACAGGTCACAGCACTCTGATGCTTGTTGGGACCTGTAACAGTAAACCAAAACATTTTTACTTGTAATTGGAAAGCAGTGTCAGACAGCACAGCATATGGAATAAATATGTGGCTCTTTGCATACAGCTGTTTCTAACTATTAGCTGCGTTAACCCAGTTTTTGTGCATCAAAAGGTACAGAAGCCTTGCTCTGCTTTCAAAATTGAATGCAGGTATAGAAAAAAAAAAATCCCCAATCTTTCCTTCTTTCTTACAGTGATCTCGGTTTGTTGTATACACCCAGTAGGGCAAGTGTGCACTTGGACATTCGTGAAAATGAACTTAACCATCCAGAATGAGGTGACCGCTGCAAGTGTTTGTCTCCAAGTCCCTTTGAAGTGTTATTATGAGATTATGCTATCAGTAAATATTGACAGTTACATATTGACATATAAATATGTACTGTTAAAACAGCAGAGCCTGCTTTGCAGGGAAATTTAATTTTCTGCCTGAGCCAGCGATGCTGCATACGATATACAAGAATGATATAAGACCTTTTCTGTGGGGCAAAACAGAACAATGTGTTCATGTGCATGATGCTTGAGTAGCAACTGTCAAAATGGAAACAAAAACCTTTCTTCTTACTGAAATAAAGAAAACATCTTCCGCTCCCTTCTCTTGATTTATTGCAACTGACAGTGTACTTTGCCTCCCAATCCAATTAATCAGTAGGCTTTGAAACATCCAAGTGACCCCTAAATAAATACGTTGACTGACTGTTTAGAGATGTCATTTCCTACATATTTCTGTGGCTTATTAGGCTAATACACCCACAGCAAATTGCTATCAGTCCAGACCATCTGCCTTTCATAACAGGCAAGTGATTTGAATAGATTAGATTAAATAAATTTTATTCTTCTAATTCAGAGAAAGATCATACAGCTGTCATCGGAAAAATATTTAAATTGTAAGTGGCCCGTGCTTGTTTCTTTGTATGTAATCATTTAAATGTGGGGTTTTTTTTATGTATAGAACCTGCAGCAGAGATTACTGCAGGTTTACATGAAGATAGTTTCAGCTCACCTTGCAATGTCTGTAAACATTGTCCTGTTTTAATGTCCCAGATTTTAACTGTAGAATCGGCATTCCCAGACACGAGTATATTGTCCTTGAGTTCCATTCCACTTGTGAGGGACTGGTGGCCTGTTAGTGTGTGAATGCAGTTGCCTGTCTCCACATCCCAAACTCGGATGGAAGTGTCAAGAGATCCACTCACCACATGGATACCATCAAACTACAAGAAAGGTAAATCTATTACAAACAGTTATATTAGGATCTTATGAAGAAGGCTGCTAAGCACTTAATTCACTAAATGCAACATCAGATACTTTATATATTCGGCAACTGCATTACAAAGTAAGAACAAAGTCTAAGTAGAGATGCCCATGTTTGATATAAGAGCAAGAGGCATGAGCTACGAGGTTTATGGTTTGAGGAGACTCTGAACCACTGGTCTTTTAAATGTAATACAAATCTTTTAGATACAACAGAATCCTGACTATACTGCAGTGTGCAACAGTGAGGGAAGGCAGTTTTTGTAGTGAAGATGTTAACAAGCCAAACCTGCTTTTCACAAGTCAGAGGGACTTCAAACTGGAGAAGGGCAACAACATTAATCCAGAATCATCTACACAAAAGCCAAAACATAGGAAAATGGCAGGACTGTAATTGAAAAATGCTGTGTTTAGCCATTTTATAATCATAATTGCGTGCAGTAAGCAATAACTTTCTTGTCATTGTAGGGAAAGGCGTACAGGCCAACATGGATGTCCAAATTATTGGATTTTTTTTGAGCATGTATTATATAGAAAATAAAAATATGTAGAACATGAAGACACAGAGAAATCAGCAAAGACATGAGGCACTTTTGACCAAGAGAACTGAACATAAAGAGAGCAGAAAGGTGGAAAGTAACTTGACTGATAGTGACAATGACCTAAGAGACCAGAATTCTCAAAAAATGAAGGGAAAAGAGAAGCAGAATAAAACCAGTGGGCTTCAAGGAGGAATACTTTGATAAATTGAGACTTCCTTCCCATGAGGTTTTTATATATCTATTCTCTGAGGGGAAGAAGAGTTCAGGAGAGTTGGCACTCTCTTAAAGACACAAACTATCCTTGTGTGAAGCAAAGATAGGAAGTGTAGTAAATTACCAAGACCCACTTGGCTAAAGCACAACGAATTGTACAAAAAATGGAAACTAGATCAATAGATGTGTTTAAAAGAGCACACTGGGACAAAATCAGAAAGGCAAGGCACAAAACAAGATAAAACTGGCAAGAGCCGTTAAGGATGATAAAACACTATTCTGTTAAAAAAAACACAGGAGGAAGGCCAAAATAAAAAAGCTCATTTATGCTCAGTGGGAAGGAAACACCAAGCGAGGCCAGCTATTTAACTTTCTCTTGCTTCAGTCCTCAGCCATCTGAGTGTAGGCTCACAGCACTAACACCACTGACAACCGAGCACAAGCTTTTGCTAGAATGGGGGGAAAAAAAAACACAAAACAAGTAAAGCAACTTGTTTTAAGACAATCTGAGAGACATCTGCTGCTATCTTTGAGAACTCATGGAAGACAGACAAGGTTTCAGATGGCAAATACAATTCTTTTCTTCATTATAGGAGATGATGATGCGAGATGGGGAATTATGGATCGGTCAGCCTAACTTCAATTTCCAGAAGGAGCTAACAAAGAATCAATCTGGTTGTAAGCCCTTAGCAACGTGGTAAGTAGCAGCAAACAAGCACAGATCTGTGGGAAAATGATCTTAACCATCATGATTATTTTTTTTCTGTGACAGAGTAAAAAGCCATGTGAAACAGCAGATGTCTTAGTTGCATTTTCACAGAGGGAGGCAAATTTAAGGCAGGGATACTATCCCATTCAGAACTTTGTTCACAGCATTATTATACGATAAAGAATTCCAGGGGAAGGGAGGGTGAGGTGAGGAATGTCTGGCATTTAGTATTTTCATTAGGATTTGGGTGACATTTGAAATGGCAGCACTGACCCAAGGCAAAGAGTGTAAAATCAAGAGAAAACTATGAAGATCTGAGCTTGGCAGGGAATGAATGAAGGTAGCCTGAGAGAATGAAGGTTGGGCAGGACTCTTTGTTACCACGAGGCCAATTCGACACTGCTTGTCCATGTGGACTGACTGGTACAACAGCAAATAATTAACCCAATTAAGGGAACTCAATTATCTGAGACTGCTTCTTTTTATAAAACCTGCAGAAAACGAACATCTTAGATCTCTACAGTCAAACCTGGTTGAGCATGGTACCTAGGTTCAAAAGAATATAGAGAGTGACTGGCACATACAGACTGCTTATATGCTGTATGCATCCTCCTTTGGGCATCCTGCTTTCAAAATGGATGTGAATTAGAGTTCAGATAGAAGGACAAGGAGCACAAAGGAGCCCAGCAGACTTGTTGGGTGGGAACAATACAGAGCATTTTCCTTTCCTAACCTACATCCAGATTGATGTAAGAAATTTTGAATTCTTTTCCCACCAATTAGTTGTATTCCATGTACATGAAGTATTCAGACAGAGAGCTTTAAGGCTGGGCACCAAGACAAACTTTACTCTGATACTGCTATAGTCAAACAGACAACGTTTGAATCGGTGGTTGAGCTGTTATCCATGAACCCTAAGAATCTGTGGATTACTTCGAAGACAGCTAAGAAAAAGTAAGAAAACACAATGGTCAGTAGTCTTCTACTGCTACATAAGGATATCTGGAAAATATTAGGGAGTCTACAAAAAAGGGGGGAATACTGAGGTATAATAGAACCTGCAGTGGAGCGGGGACAGGGAGGACAGGCTGGCTATTCAGCCTGCTTGTTCTGCTGATGGGAGTTCTGCTGCTTGCGCTATGTCAGGCCACAGGGCAGGAGCTCACCATGCAATTTTAAAGAATCTTTCAGTCCTGTAACTGTATGCACTTGTAGCCTCCTGCCCCCCAGAAATCTGTTTCAGAATGCCAAGTTCCATTTACAGAGTGTAAACAGCATCAGTGTGTAACACAACCCAATTATTTGATCCATTATTACTACAGTGTCAAAGCAAGTCATGAATATTCATAAGCCAATCCAAGAGCCACTGCTGATGATAAGGCAGAATAACATGTACTGTTCCTAAACTGCCCTGGATGAAATACAACCTCTGGAATATTTTCAAGAGAGAGGTAGGCAGTACAACATTTTTAACTTGCTTGAATGCTCCTCAGCATATGAATGTAAGAGAAGGGCTGGAGATTTTTGATAGATTTTACTTCATATTTTGGGAAAGGAAACCAATTAGGTATTCTGTTCATATTTAATCTATTATGGTGAGATACACCTTATGAAAGATACGCTTTATGAAAAATGTCTCTAGCACTGAGCTTCACTTTCTGAGCCACAAACCACAGTAGCTGCGTGCCAAATGAGATTTCCCGATTTTGAACCGTCTTTGTTAATTCCTTTTTCAACTCCTGCCAGATTGTGGTGAGAACAGGCACAAGCATGAAATTAATTTATTTCGCCTTTCAATGCCTGGCAGTGATACTTTGACTCTATGAATGAACAAGATGATCTGTTGGGCTGGTAAAGGTAAGAAAAGTCTACATGAGGTCTGTGTGTGTCTTTGGCAGCTTAGTTCTGAAGAGCAGTCAGGTGACCGAGAGGCAATGGAGCCACACCACAGGCAGGACTGTAATAACCTGCATCTACAGTAACATGTCTCTGTTGACAAAGCCTCACAGTTCTACATCTGGCCTCTGCTCAGAGAAGAGGAAGTAGAAGGCTGGAGGTTTACATCGGAACATTAAAATTTTAAGTTCAGCCTTACTGTGAATTACAATTTGGAACGGGAAGATGAGACTACAAAATAATGATAAACAGATCTGTGTAGTTTAGAACATTAATGCAGTGGGGATTTCAGCACATTTTCAATTACTGTATCGTCTGATTTATTTAAAACAGTAAGGTTAAAATTTCTTTGGGGAAACCAAAAATGTAACTCCAAAATGCATGCAAGACTTCAAAAAAACCCCAACCAAACAAAAAAAATGCTTCTCTAAAAATAATAAAATAATCTTCGTTTCCAAATTAAGACAACATATAACTAGTGTAGCAAAGTGAAAGACGGGACTAACGCAGATGCCTCTGTATTCTTGTGGCCTGTATAATTCTGGAGTAGATACCCACAACTTAATAAAAAAGGTAAACCAAACTGACTTTAAATGTTATTTAAAGAAACTAAAGCAGCAGATGAAAATCACATACCTGTAATGAGTAGACTCTGTTAGTATGCCCTTGCAGTGTGTGCAGACAGGTCTCTGTCTCTGGATCCCACACTTTGACCATAAAATCATATGCACCACTTACAACCCTTCTGCCATCATACTGAACGCACCGAACTGCAGCTACGTGGCCCATCAGAACGTGTAAACACTGGCCCGTCTCTATGTCCCAGACTCTCAGTGTAGCATCTCGAGAACCACTGACCACTCTGGAGGAACAAGAAAACCCCTTCTGTACTTAGCATTGGACAAAAATGTATTAAAACAATTAGACTTGGGATATAAATCAGTTACGAGTTTTAATTTGGGACATTAGATAGCACTGGCCCACTAGCCACCAAAGATCTGGTTTGGCATGACATGGGTCGCGAATGACTTGAATGATTTTCTTCCTTGCTTCCCTTGCCTCCTCAGGATCTGTCTATTTAATAGATTTAGCAATCTATTCAAAAAGGCACTTCATTCCTCAACAGCAAAACGATGCCATGAGAAATTATGTGGACTGTTGTATCTATCAATAAAAGCTTATGAATATGCTGAGCTCAAGCCAGAGCTATGAGCATTCTGGTTTAATGACTGAGTTAACTAATTATAGTAATTAAACAAAGATGATCTTTAGAAGTTTTACTTTTAGTAAAGCAACAGTTATGCTGCTTGATTTTTTTTCATTTATACCTTTAAAAGCTTTTCTAGGCAAGAACAGAAATGAGAAGGAATTATTATTAATGGAACTGATAAAGAAAGAACCCTCATCATTCTTCAAAAGAGAAGTGCAACCAACAAGCACTCTTGTCAACAGCTCCATACCGCAGCCAAGTAAAAGAGCTTTGCCAATGTTTGTTGAATCAAGATGTGGTTAACTATTGCAGAAGCTATGATATAATCAGTGAAAATTTAAATAAAATACTGCAGTGACGATACTTAAAAAGTCATTCTGTAAAATGAGTAAAAGTTTGTAGCGCTGACAGAAGGGAGAAATTATTCTGAGTGTGGAAGAGTGGATCACAGTGTAACAAATGACTGGGTTGGAAATAACGTAGAATGTGACTTTATAAAGTACATGACTCAATTTTCTGTTCTTTAATTAGTACTCTTATGCTTTTGCGTCTATTAATCATCTCCTCCCTTGTGTTGATTTACGTGTTTTAGTGTGAATGCTTTGCCTGGTTTGTGTTTCACTCAATGTTGGCTGAGGCACCCAAGTTTACCAGGCATCTTCTCTAAACTCGAGTGTGAATGATAAGCCAAACTGTGGCTGTAGCTTTGGAGAAAGTCTCACCTTTTCTCATGGAGATGCATGCAACGCACAGTGGAGGTGTGTCCGTACAAGGTGTGTATGCATTCTCCAGTCTCAGCGTTCCACACTTTCAACGTTCGGTCTGTAGATCCACTGATGATGATATTGTCCCTCATCTGTGATGACCAGACTCCGCCAGTGTGCCCAACCAGTGTTCTCAAACACTGAAAAGAAGTATTTTGCTTAGTTACCCTTTTGACAGTTGGATGGAAACTTAAGAAAAAGCAATCTAGGAGGTAACAGTAGTCTCTCAGACAAGAAAGCCCCTGGAGACTGCTTTGCAATTGAACTAAAAAAATCCCCCCTTTTAGAAAACACTCATCAAATTTCTCCCTATATAAGGAATTTTCCCTATAATCTTTTCCTTGATAAACCAAACTGCCTTCAAATTTCTCAACACAGGGCATGTTTTGCAGCCTTGAGTCATTTTCCTGGCATTTTTCTGAGTGAGTCACTATGGGTTTTCAAACAGCTTTTTGAAGTGTGTTAGAACTGGAGAGAGAGCATTCATTTACTAGTTTTACCACCAATCTATAAACCCTATACTCTTATTTTATTTTTCTGTTTGTTTATCCAAGAAGTGTTGCATTCTGTAAGCCATAGCTACAGTTATCAATACTGCAAAATCACGTTTCAAACCTTTTTCAGACTTTACTGTTGCCCAGGAGAGAATCCCACACTACATAAGCACAGCCTGCCTTCTCTGATCCATATGTATGACATGATTCCTCACCACACAGAGACAGGGTTTGCTCACGCCTACTTCTATAAGACTTCCATCACTCTAGAACAATGACTTGTCTCTGTCTCTTAGCCTGCTTACCTTACAAGTAACAACTGCATGTGCTTTCTCACCAGGCAGCAATAAGCGCTAATTAGAACAGACAAGAAGAGGTACTTGCAAGACCCCCCTAGAAAGGCACTCCATGAAGATTCTGCATTTATATTAACACCATCTCCGCAATTACCCACTTTCTAACCCCTTTAAATACGTGCCATGTTGATTTTTGCATTGCTCTATTATCTTCAATTGTGTCATGGGGATACAGTCTTGCCGTGCACAGCCATCTATTTCTGCACTATTATTTTTATTAGTCAAACCTGTAACTGCATGAGAAAAGAGGTCAAGACAGTTTGATTGAGAATCTCTTTTTCTGTAATCTGATGCTAAGTGGCATTAATTGCCGTGGCCTGCCTTTAACTGTTAGTTGACTCCTCCTGATGTAGTCCAGTATTTTTTTTATCCGAGATAATGTATCCTAAACACCCAGTCTTTTAGTTTACTCCATTTAAATGTTCACACATTTTAGCTTTTTGCCCATCCTTTGGATCTTTCCTTGGGCTCACACCTTTTGAAAAAACACTGATTTTACCCCACAGGTTACTTCTGGAAAAAAAAATCATCAAATACAGATTATCTGGATCAACTGTAATAAGAAAAACCATAACTTTGGTAGTTGTTGTTTAACATCCTTGTGAATTTCTGCTGAAATGAAGCGTTCTATTATCACTGCATGCTGTTATTTCCATCACATGAATTTTTCCCAAAATAAATATTTTTCCTGCATCAGTGGTAGTATACTAATTTCTGTTGTTACTATCCTGTTCTTTTTAACATCCTTGACAATGCCCTGCTCTTTTGCTGTACATAGATTTCCTGGTCTTTAACATTTTTTACCAGTCTTCTGTGATTTCTGGCTCCTAGATTAATTCACTGCTAGCAAAGCCATCTTTTTCAGCTCATAGCTGTTATTCACTTTTACAGTTCCTGTTTTTTTTCAATTTCAACCGATTTGCTCATATTTTAAGAAATCATCCTTCTAAAGCAGTAAGAACACAGAATCCTTATTCTGGGCTTTACAGCTGTCAAGGGAATTATTTAGTCATGTTCACTTGCACAAACCAACCTTTAGGGTTTTTTTTATTTTATTAATTCTTCAGCATCAGTAAGCATGAGGGCTGATACGGCAACTCTTCCATCTTTCATACACAGTTTCTGGCTCTCTTAAAGGTTCGAAGTAAATAGTCACACTAGGATTTGTAATTACTTTCAAAAATTCCTGAACGGGAATTGTTAAGTCATGCTACTATGATCAATCTTACATATTTAAAAGAACATTTTGCTTCTGAGAGGGTGGTATGTACGAAGGCAGTATTTTTGTGTTTAGGCTGCCCTTTTCAATTAAAAAATGTAAATTTCAGTATGGGTTCTTTCATTAGTTTGTTGTAGAAAAGCCAACAGAGGCAGGGTGAGGCTGCCTATTGCTTTTAATTGTATTCTTCTCCACAGTGGTATTTACAATCCCATCAAGGATCTTCTAGGCATGCAAAGACAAATGCTTAATACATTCAGCCTCAACATTATAAAGTGGATACCTCTTACATCTTAAACATGTTATCCTCAATAGCTGTCCTGTTGTTCACATAACTGTATCATTAAAACAAAGCTAAGTACACACAATACTAGTCTAGAAGGAAAAAGTACTGTTGCCCTGAGGCCTTTTCCATATCCTTGGAGCACGGTCAGCCTGTCATCTTAAAACACAAAATCTGAGTGCTGAGTAGCTGTGATGTTCTAACATGAGTGAAACGTTCAGTACTGCCTTTTTGATTGCACATATTGTTTTGCTTCTCTAAGCCAAAATTAAATTATTGAAGCTTATTAAATTCCTGCCTGAGCTGGATCTAATTTAATAGGAGATATTTAAACCTAAAGCAAGTTACTTTTTTTTTTTTCTGGTGGCTCAGCAATAAAGTAGCTTAGGAAGAAAAACAAACTCTGTATTTGAAATGAGAGCCAGTAAAATGAACACCCCATTTCAATAATTTGAAAACAGCAGAAAGAATGCTAGAAGACAAGTGAGAAAGGGAGATCCAGAGGCATAATTGCAGGCTAAAATAAGCTTAAAGAAGATAAAGTAACATATCTATCCAAATTCCTTAGAATCCGTGTCACAAACCACTCCACAAGAACAGCAGAATTGCCAGAACAAGGATATATGCCAATGGTAACATGCACAGCATTGCAATTTCACATCAAGGTGATTTTTTTTTTTGAACTAGACTAGTTTCTGTGTAGGAAAAGATGACCCAAACGCTTCCCGGTACTTTTTCTGATTCTTGCACCAGACAGCACTGAAGACCACCCTGCAGTGCAGGCTGATGGCACAGCAGCATTTCTGACATAGCAGTGCTCTCCCTGTAGCTCATTTCCTAAGGAATTCAGCAAAATCATGGACTTACCTTGCCTGTAACCGCTGACCACACTTTCAGTGTGTTGTCATCAGAGCCACTCACGATTCGGTTCCCGCAGAACTGAAGGCATGTGATCACGTGGTCATCATGGCCTTTGAGCACCTGACAATAAGGAACATAAAAACGTACAGTCACAATTTAATGCAGGAGATTAGAGAGAAGCAGGAGAAACAAAGTGCTCTTCTGATTCATAAATTATAAAATGCTAGAGTTGCTTCAATAATAAGGCGGCCCCTTAATCCCGTGTGTCAAGTCTAATTTACCACCAGCTGGGACCAAAGAAGGTATTTTCCTTCTTCCATGGAGTGATGCTGCACTGCTTAGCAAGCACACTACAATTAGTGTAAGCCTCCTAAAAGTACCAGGAAAAATCACAAATAAAAGTTATGATACAGTAACTGGACATTGCTCAATACCTCTGCAGTTATTCCATCTCTTTATTCTTTGAGTTACTTTTACCCTTACAGAGTTTTTTCAATCTTGAACAAAAAGGATGGGGTTGTATTATTCGCTGGATAGTCCTATTCCAGTGGTCAAGGCTGACTATATCTATATTTTTTTTCCTTACCAGCCAAGCACTGTAATCTATTAAATGCCAGGCAGCACCAAAGTCAAAAACTAGAAAACCATTAAATCAATTAAATGGGAACAAAAGCAGTAATTTAAGGTGCTGGAAATGTGGATTGGAATGCTGCTTTATAAAGGTGGGATTTTCAATGCTTGATTTGGGAAAAAATGCAATTCAGTATAATTTACTGCAATACAGCAAAAAAATCCTTGTCAGAATATATATGATGAGGATTTTTTTATTTAAGGTATCTGAGCACTTTTCAAGATGTTCATCAAAATGAAATGGGCATTTGGATAATGCCTGAGGCTCTAATTTTAATAATAATTCCAAGATAACTTGATGGGGCATATCAAGGCAAGAAATACAGAGTCGTTGCCAGAGATGTACATAAGTCACAGCCAAATAAACAGCAGGATATAGCCATAGGTTTTCCATGGGAATTTTTCTGTTCTTATTTTTATTATTTTGGTGTGCAATAATCCAGAAAACAGGCAAATTGCCTTAAAACTTTAAAAGGCTATGATAAGAATATGGGTTTTCTTTGTGTTTCTTGACTGCTTGTTCAATACCAGCTTTGACAAGACAATTGCTATTTTATTTTACAAAAGGTCTGAAGTATTGCTTCATATTAGAAAAGATGCAATGATAATGTATCAATGTCATTAAAGAATTTTAATATTTTAAAAAACAAAACAAAAAATCTTAAGATGGAATGAAGTTATTGTCTTGTGGTGCTGAACTGACATGTATCAAAATAAAGCATTAAATGACCACAGAATAAGTTGTGCAGTATTTTTATGTTGCAACATGCCCCAGCTCTACAAATACATACACATATATATGTATTTATATATGTGTGTATATGCTTAATTTTAAATATAAATACTTCCAATCAAGTTTCTGAGATTATTTGTCTCAAAGAGACTGGCATATTTAAAAATTTCTGTACAATTTCATGGATTCCCATAGAACAGCAGGATTCTGCTCTATGAAGAATCACGTTTTAATTTGCTAATATGGTGCTCAGAAATTAGTTTAAACCCAGGGTAAGCTACAATACAAATTATTTGTTTTCTATAACAATACATTGCTTTTTGTGCATGGGTAATCTGGCTTGTCCAAAGGAAAAAACCCAAAAGCCCTACAAGCTGATCCTGCTTTGTTCATGGCACCATGCACACAGCACAGAAACTTACCTTGGGTGATTTAAGTTCTCCGCGCCGCCAGTTGGTATCAATCCTGTGTTGTCTGATGTAGGCGCTTTTCCATGGACTGTGTATAAAGCCTGGTTTTATTACTTTCCTCCTCTTGATATGTAATGGTTCATCAATCCCTAGAACGAATTTAAAAAGGGGGGGCAGGGGAAGAGATGAGGCCACACTTCTCCCTCCCAAACCTTCACAGAGACCTCTGACATTAAACATGGCATTGGCAACACAACCTCCCACACGCAATGTTTGCGTTGTGTGTCACTGACACCACCCTGCTCCTCAGCTCTTTCCACTACGTCTTTCCTTGTCATTTAAGCATAATCATTACCATAATCGTGGCCGAAAATGCTCTAGTTCATCACTCCTTGCTGGCAACCTACAAGCTTGTTCTGAATCCCCCTTTCTGAGGCAATGTAGCAGAACATTGCCTTTTCCAAAAGGGTGCAAGCTCCAGACCCACTCCTACGCTCATTTTGGAGCCCTTCAAAGAGTAAACCTTTTTGTCTGCAGTCCTCCTCTCTGGTCACCCATCTTCATTACCTTTAAGTTCACTGCGACTCTTGGTATTAGTGAGCTTTTAAGTCTTTTCTTGATTTGAAAGGCTACATGCAGTTGGCTTTGTCCTTTCCTGGCTGGAATTTAAGTATAGCCATGCCCTTTCTGAATTGACACTTAAGCAGTAGTGCTTTGTTTTAGCCTTGCTACTACAGGCAGATCTTTTATTTCATTTATTTATTTATTTTACAATTCTCTCACCATCTCTCTTTTCTATGCAGCTCCTCTCTCCACTGCATCTCATTACTACCATGAGTCTTGTCTCTTGCCAGTATGTGGATTTCATTCTTCTGCTTTTAGTCCCTTCTCTGGTGGTCTCTATCTGCAAGTCTTGAATCAACTGATCCTTCATATCACCGAGCACCTCATGCAGTCTCGGCAGCCTACAGTACTGTTTTGTTTGTCTGTGCTCTCATGCCTGGCCACATTTGGTTTTTTAACTTCTCAGCTCACAAATGTAGGGTTATTCTCCTCTCAACCTTCTCCTTTTTTCTCATTCTATTTTCTTAATGCATTCTGACTGACATTTGTAAGAGAGAATCTTTAGAGAAGATTTAAGAGGTTAGACACCTACTTTCCACTGCAAAAGACAACTAATTAATTTAGATGTCTTTACAAATAGCCAGCTACGTTCACATGGTCATGTTCTTTAGAGCCTTTGCATCAACCTCTCACAAGTTCTTGTCTCCATACTCTGAGGCAGCCTGGACAGGGATCCAAGGGGGATGCTGCTCTGAGCACACATGCATCTGCTCTACCCCCCAGAACGGACTCCTTGTTCATACAATTCTCCTTGAAAATAAAAACTTACATTCTTCATGTGCTCAAATATGTGGCTACTTTCCTGGGAGCCTTTTTTTGCCTATCCATATTACTGCTGAACCACCGTATCTTCTTGACTTGGCACGAGCAGGCAACATCCTTGGGGCTTATGGATTGGGTGTCCCTCTCTAAGCAATGAAGTTAGCACCTTCTCCCCCTACCATGTCCCATTTCTCCGTTAGCTTTCCCAGAAATGATGTGAAATTACAGCATCCCTTCTACCCGACCACTGAAACAGCTTTCCCTCCATGATATTCACAAACTGCAAGACTATACTCCTATCATCTTTACATCTCAGCTCTTACTTGCTTTGGTTGCATTTTGAATAAAAATCATCCCTAAAAAGCAAAAATAATGTTATTTTAAAAACATACACCTAGTATACTGTGTAAGTAGGATGTTCAAACTTAACTCTAGTTTCATTTCTAGTACGCCATGGATTATTTCTGCTTCTTACTTCCAATAGAGATGCGTACCACACAGCTCAAAGCACCACTAGCAGTAAATTTAAAGTCACCCGAATTGCCTTTGGAAAACTTTAAGCTTATTATACAAATGAATGGCACTTTTTACGACAGCAACACTTTGACCATTACATCCACCTTTTTTCTCAGCCTTACCCTCCTCTTTGCATTTCTCTCTCCAGAGAAGATTATCTTCAGCCAGAATTCTCCAATAGCGGCATGTCTGGGCTGCCTGCAGAAGGTCCCTGGGTTCCAGGAATGACAGCACATACAGTGCCAGCTGTAAAAAACGAAAAAGAAAGTGTATTTTCTGCATTGCTTTTGAAAGAAAAAGGGAAGTAACTCCAAATATCACACATCAGAGGCTGAAATACAGAAAACTGAAACAAGCATTATTAAAAAAAAAAATCTCAGAAACTTAACAGAGCTACAGCTTACTTCAGCAGGCACATGGAAGTGTAATAGTCATCTTAAGTAACTAACTCCATATATATCACATCAGAAATTATTCTTGTATCTGCAAGAGAGTAGATGTCAGCTGAAATCACTATTATCTTTTTAAAAAGGCAGCCCACATTACTTTGAACCATTGACAGAATTATTACTAAAATAATTGTGTCTATGTTGTTTTAGCTAACAAGTACACTGAAAGTTGTTTTGAGAGTTTAACTAGAAAGTACAGCACTCACCACGTGAGCAAATGGGAAGTGTGTTGTGATGAGTAACATCACTCAGGAAGCCTGAATCCAGAAAAAGTAAACGCTATGTGCACTTGAGTTCAAAAGCTGGCTGCAGCTGTGGGGAACGCACCATATGTATTGCTCATTTTCTGATTAGAATGCAAACACACTCCTAAGTGGTGTTACAGGGAGTTCTAGGGACTGAGATACAGAAGGATTGAAATGTCTAACTCAGATGCTGCACACAGTATGCTACCAAAAACATACGGGAAATCCCAGTGAGCATGATGAACATTTCTCTGTAGCAAAATTAAAGGTTATTGGGAGGCTTCAGACCTCAGCTGACTGAGCTAAGCCATATAAGGACCACGATAAACCCCCCAGAACTTCCACAAATATCTTCAGATTTATTGAAGTCTTAAGCAGGGACAGAGGCATCTGAGACAGACAGTCCAAAACACAGGGACAGCTACCCTTAAGGGTGTGATGGACCAAGTACAGCTTTTCTACTGGACAGCAACAATGCATCTCCCCTATCATGGAAAACAGAAGTATAAGAGACAGGGAAGTGCCCTCCATGGCTACAAACTCTGCAGATAGAACAGTATTAATAAAAAGCGATGCAGAAAACGACTTACATGCTGAAACAGTGAGGTCTTTGTCAGTAACTAACAGGATGCAAAAGTTGTCAGGGAAATCAGATCATCCGCTTTTACTTCTGCTTGACATATCTTTTTGCGTTTAGGATTTTTTATTTAATTTTTAGCTGGAGTTATGATGTATATAAATAGAATCTGCCCTTCAAAGCATCAGACTGAAATTCAGTAAAGAAGTCATAACTGTAGGCTGTTGACCTCAGCAAATTTTTGACCTTATTATGTGAGAAACGTTTACTTTCAGTAATCTACACCAGCCAGTGACTGAGCAGAAAATAACAATTCAGTATGCCAGAACTGTTTGCATTTTGACTGCACAGATACCTTGTTTGCAAGTCATCACCTGCAGCTCACACTGAGCACATAGGCCTCCACATTTGAGGGACCTGTGTCTTACGTTACGCATTAGGTCCCGTATGCACCCCAGACCATAAAGCTGAGGAATCTTCCTTCTGTCCCTACCCAGGGAGTCAGCATTCAGGATCTGGCGCAAGGCTCCCTACTGCAAGAGCAACAATTGTACCCATCCCTTTAGATTTCTGTCTTAATTCCTGGTATGTAAAAACATTAAAGATGCACTATTTCCTAACACATCAGGGGCAAGACTCAAACATGAAAGAGATCCTTTCCATTTTTGCTGGATGCTCCTTAACAGACAGCAGCTTGTTTAAGTGTCACTTGTCCTATCTATACAGATATGGACGCTTCCTAAGATGGTGTTAATTAAAACCTGCAAGCCAACTGATTCTAAAACAGGTTACACACGGGTGACATTTATTTTAGACTATATTTATCTAAATAGTCATCAAGGGTCAACACAGCCCACAGTTGACTTTAAGATTAGCAGCGCATGAAAGATGACGACCCTTTGTCTCAGCTCACAGATCTACTTATAGGAAAACTTCAGGTAGGAAAGATCTGACCTTCGACTCGCCTGTGACTGCTGTCTGCTGTAGTGTTAATAATACCCAATAATAAGCAGTCTCTTGCCTTTTTCTTCACTCACATACATGGCACCAACAAAATTTCCGTGGCCGATTTCAGCACAACTCCTAATCTGTTGGCTTCTAGACCTGGTTTTCACAAATTTCAATCATTATTCCTAAAGCCTCAGCAAGAAAACAGGAGTATTCATTTCAGATTAATTGTCTGACTGCATGTTTCCTCAGGAGGAAAGCAAACATTTTCTTGATTATTCAGCTATTAGGTTACTGTCTTTGCATTGCTGAAAACATTTTTGAAGAAAATCTCCCCTGTCCA
Organism: Aegotheles bennettii; assembly: GCA_013398125.1. Lineage (NCBI taxonomy): Eukaryota > Metazoa > Chordata > Aves > Caprimulgiformes > Aegothelidae > Aegotheles > Aegotheles bennettii. Next base: position 785,278 of record VZRW01004680.1, on the reverse strand, counting down.
AATAACCTCCTTGTTCTGGTTAGGTAATAAAATCACTGCATTGCATCCAACAGGACTGGAGATCACTATAGATGTTAATGCAGAGCGACAATGCAGGAGAGCATGTTTTCACAGGATGCTGGCTCTGACAGGGAAGCCCGTTTATAGAATTACTGACCCTAACAACTTATTCTTGCCCCCACAGCTCAGTTCGCCACCCCCTACTGCAGCCAGTGTAAGCAGCTGGTGACAGCATCACTTAGAAGGTCTGGGTGAAGAATGATCTTCAAAAAGGAGAGGAGATGATGGAGTTAGCTCGATGGGTATTGTTGTTTAACTTGCTTAGTTTTGGTGACAGTGACTGGGGGTTAGGAAGCTAAAATTATTCAAGCCAGCTTCACTGATGAAGTCAGCCTTTCAAAAGCTAAGCGCTTGTCAATATTCTGGTTTCAAGAGGCAAGAACAAACACTAAAAATAAATTAAACAAATTAAACTCAAGTAGCTTACAATGGCATCAAGAAACATAAATGAGAAAGAAAGTTTTACAGCTAAATAGCATATCTTTTCTGTGAAGAAACTGCTAAAACTGAAATAATACGATCATTAGTTACAGCATAACTAGAATGCTGTTGTACTTGAATTAAGTTTTGTCACTAAATGATGCGAAGACAACTGAGCTCTGAGTTACTGTTATCAATTCTGTACTAAATTTCCATATTTAATAGCTGCAGAAGTGGCAAAGTATCTTCTGTCTTCTCAAAATATAAAGTCTTGCTGCCTTCCTCCACCTCTGAACTAAGGCTGCTTTGGGCAGCTTCTCTAGAAACATGGTAACCACATAGAGGTCTTACTGAACTCTTCTCCTCCGCCAGCGTCCTTTCCATTGATGAAGGCAGCTGCCACAGCAAATGCTTCTGTAAATACTGATCTCATGTCTCGCATACTAAGTTCAAACTCATCACATAAATTGCTTCCAACCATTACAAATACTAACCAGCAAGGCAAGGCTGCGACACTTCCTGACTCATTGAGATATGACAGTATATAAAAGGATAGAAAGGTCTTGTACATCTAAGTATGCAAAAATAGGATACACACCAGAAAAAATGGCGAGAAGCAAAGGTGCAGAACAGTCTTCAGGCACTAGGGCCACATTAAACACAGCAGACGAATACTCGCTCAAGAATATCTTTTAAGACCTTGCTTCGTAATGTGTGAGTAACTCAAGACTTACAAAACTTCAGCCCTCATGAAAATTGTCACATGGAAAACCCAATATGCTGTAGATTTGGCAAATGAAAATAGACTTCTTCCCTGCCCCAAATAAAAAAACAATTTCCAATTTCCTAAAATCAATCAAGGTCAGAAGAACTATTTCTAAATGAACTAAAACCCACCAATTTAATAATTATAGCAAACTGGTTTATAGTTTCATATCGACCTTCACATTCCAGTCGTGAGGACGCTACCTTGACTTCAGCAAGGCTTTTGACACTGTCTCTCACAAAATGCTCATAGGCAAACTCAGGAAGTGTGGGTTGGACGAGTGGATAGTGGGATGGATGGACTGAGAACTGGCTGAGTGGTAGACCCCAGAGGGTCGTGACCAATGCTACAGGGTCCAGTTGGAGGCCTGTCACTAGTGGTGTCCCCCAGGGCTCTGTACTGGGCCCAGTGTTGTTCAATTTGTTCATCAATGACTTGGATGAGGGGGTCGAGTGCCTCCCCAGCAAGTTCACTGATGATACGAAACTGGGAGGAGTGGCCGATACCTCAGAGGGTTGTGCGGCTCCTCAGAGGGACCTCGATAGGTTGGAGAGATGGGCAGAGAAAAACCTTCTGAAGTTCAACAAGGGCAAATGCAGGGTCCTGCACATGGGGAGGAACAACTCCGTGCACCAGTACAGGCTGGGGGCCGACCTGCTGCAAAGCAGTTTTGGGTGTCCTGGTGGACAACCAAGTGTCCATGAGCCAGCAGTGTGTCCTTGTGGCCAAGAAGGCCAATG
>VZRW01004680.1:769084-783175 GCA_013398125.1 Aegotheles bennettii | reverse complement strand
CATTAACCTGTATAAATACCTGAAGGGTGGGTGTCAAGAGGATGGAGCCAGGCTCTTTTCGGTGGTGCCAACCGACAGAGCAAGAGGCAATGGGCAGAAACTGATGCACAGGAAGGTCCACCTGAACATGAGGAAGAACTTCTTTACTGTGCGAGTTCCCACACACAGGAACAGGTTGCCCAGAGAGGCTGTGGAGTCTCCCTCACCGGAGATATTCAAGAACTTTCTGGATGCTGTCTGGTGCCATGTGCTCTAGGACTACCCTGCTAGGGGTAAAATCAGATGACTCCCTGTGGTCCCTTCCAACCTTCCCAATTCTGTGTGATTCTGTGAAAAATTACTCTTCTGTGGACAGCATTTAGTTACATATGCGAAATCTAAATCTTAAATTTTCTCCTTAATCTGATAAAATCTGCTCTGATTTTCAGTAAAGGATTTACTGTAAGGTATCTGCTTAATTAGGGTCTTGTCTTATCCTCAGTGAGAAGTGCTTTTATGGGTTTACTTTTGGTTTTTTGCTAGAGATTTTAAGGCTCAGTTTATTTAAAATAAATTCAAAGGTAGTATTCACAAAACACCCCAACACTTACAGCATTAAACAATAATGCCTATACTTTCAGAATCACATGCAGAAAGCTCTTGTATCTGGAGGAAAATTTGTGTGTGCATGCCTTAACAGAATTAGGGTTTTTTTCAAAAAAAGCCCAATCAGCCCAGTTAAGATACAGAGATATTTTTAAAGCTACTGGGATTTTGTTTAAAGAAATCATCTGTATTTCCAGGTATCTACATGTCTATCATGATATAAAGGTACATTAATCTGAAATTACAGCTGACATGTTATTGCAGTGTACCAGTGTACTATGGACCTCTTTAACATCAGTTTACATTGGCAAAACTGAACGTCATAATTAGCATGGAAGTTTTTAAAAGGTGGCAGCTGATGTACTGCATAGTCCAATATTAACCTATATTTCTCACCTCTTTTGGGAGCAAGGAAATGAAGTCTCTTTGAAACTGGGGCTCTATCACTTGCATCATGTGCTTTACTTGTGTTGGTTCACAACTATCAATCAGTTCATCTAAAGCAAGTAACTTCTCTGGTCCACTCCAGCTCTGCAAGAAATAAAAAACAAAAAAACCCCAACAGTAAGCTTAGTTTAATATATCAGTTTGTTTTCTATGTTTTCTATTAATCAGTCGTGTTGCTTTGCCAAAAAGGCAAGTTACATTTCCTTGCCCACCTACATACAAGCATATAAAGAGCATATAAAAGCAAGATAAATGCTCGTTAATTACACAGAAAGAGAAGTTAATCAACACAAAATACTAAATATTGCCACACTGATTAATAAGCTAAGAAAGGATTTGTTATACACACACATACAAATTAGTAATTAAATACACGATAATATTTAATAATAATAATTAAAATAATTAAGCTTCTTTTTAAGTTGATGGAGTCTATGCAGATATTACTGACAATGAAGGGGTTGCAACAGAAAGCACTTCCTCTCCATCTTTCTCCATTGTGCATTCCAGTGAGATGGTAACTTTTAACCTTTATGTTTCATCCGGTAGACCAAAAATTTTAAATTAAATGAGAAGAAAGGAAAAAAAAGGAAACTTCCTCTAAAGTACATGAGCATATTGCCTGCTTATTACTACAATATGTCCCTAAGTGACATTGTTGTAATTTCAGAATCCTGGCTATAAACCAACATATATTTGATAAGTATCAATTTACACTTGAATAAACAGGGAATTTTGATTGGTAATTTTCTTACTTCACATTTTTACAAATGGGCACCATAAAATTTGAAGATTTTAATAAGGCACTCATCTGAGTGCAGATTAACTGCATCATTTGTAGAAAAAAATTAATAACCGGGCATACTTCACATCTGAAAAGCACGTCTTAAACTCATCTGTGCTCATCAAAGAGTTTTGATTCGTTACGTGAAAACAATTCAAAGAAAAAAATAATTTCTACAGGAAAAAACAACACCCACCACTATCTCATTTAGCAACAGAATTAGAGCACAAATAAAGCCTCAGAGAGGAGAGAAAATGAGACATCACAGTTTTTGAGAGTAGATTCACATTCTTATTCTTGAATGTCTTCTCGAGTGACATTTACAAGTAAATTAGCACATACAAATGATATTACAGTTACGGTAAGAGGCTAAGTGACACTGAAAAAAAAAAGGCAAGATACCTTACAATTAAGATTTCTGTATTAATCTGCCAGGTATCTCAGGACCTTTATTACTCATGCTCTAAATTTCTGTTCTCTGGACGTGATTCTGACAATTACCTCTGGTCTCTGCAATACTATGAAGTTTGTATATTGTGAAGTTTCTGCAGAACAATGAGGCACGTGAAGGGGAAAGTGGAATTTTTGAAAGCGAATGCAAGCAGATAAATACCCCGCTTTACTCCATGTAGAAAGATCACTGTGTTGAATCATTTCTCCCTAATTAAAATGTCAAAATACTTCGAATGTCAAAAAAGGATCATTATTTACCCACATGACAACCCACCTGACTTTCAAGTGTCCCCATTCTATCAGGGCAGTGCAAGCAGCTTCGAGCTGCCTTAATTACAGAGCGAGCGCTTGCCGGGACAGCTGCGACAAAGCTGACGGTGTGCAGCAGCTTGTTCACCCTGCTTACATGCTCCTGCTCCACAGCCAACACGTGGCAGATACGGGACAGCCTACCCTAACAGAGGAGTTCCTACGACCTGGGCCTTTGCACACGCTGTTGGCAATCAGTAACATGGTCTAAGCTGGCAAGGGACCATTCCCCATCCACGTGTGTGTGTGTAGATGGTCCCCACATGAGATGAGGCTTTCTGTGTCTCACATTCCAATACCTCAGAATATTAAAAAGAAACAAGAATGCCTCAGCATAAGTTGTAGCAGTGCTGTTATAAACAGCTTCTATTATAAATGTCTTTCAATAGAAACATTTGCATCGCAGAGCAGTTCTCCATAAACCATGCACTGAGGAGCCGTTGTTCTCACAACTCTCCCATTGCTGTTTGTGTCATTAACCCAGAGCTTACCTGGTGTTACGTACAAACGTTTGCAATCTTTAATCACATCTGTCAGCCGTGTTTGGATTTAGGAGAATTAAAAAAAGGGAAAGTAATACTTGTGCTACTTCCTTATAATGTAAATTTCCAAGGTCAGTCTACCCTTAATTTATAAGCAGCTATATTTATTAACTTAGCACAACTCAACCTGAAGAGCATTGGTTTTTGCTGTGGCAAACATTGCCAGCAGTTACAAATAAGTTATTGATTAATAATTTCATTGCATACTATCTTAATCTGTAACTATCTTACACATTTCTGATTTTAAAATATAATACAGATCTGAACAGAAAAGGGAAAAGATTCAAGAATGGGACAGAGATGCTGATGAATAAAAGCAGTACTCTCTTTCATCTGTCCATTCATCGCTGCAGGATGGCTACAAGGCAGCTCCCTAAGGCTCTTTTTAAGCAATGAGCTGCTACAAAATGTTTTTCATAGGATATCGTCCCCTTAGTCTTTCACTTAAACAAACAAACCTCCAGCTACAGTTGGTAAGGGGTCTCCGAGGGAAATGCTTGGCATGGAAAACTGGGATGAAGCCTTGCCAGATGAACACAACTGTTTGCGTTTGCGAAGGCAGGACTAGTAAATCACCATTTCTGTCCCCTATAGCTTGATACATTTGCAAAAATTTGCATGTAGCACATGGGGGGGAAAAATAAAGTTTGTGGCTTTGATGAGAAACAATAGTGAACAAATGTTGCAGAAGAGAAAAAAAAAAAAAAGAAGGTAAATGTGTGCCAAACAGTTTGTAAAGTTTCAGACATTGTAGATGACCAGAAAGACGTGTGATGTAGTGTCCAGATACCTTGGATTTCTACTGGGTGATTCCCTTCAAATTGAAGATCCTTGTAAAGAATTCACTTTATTTTGAAAATGCATTTAAATGGCTTTTCTTGTCTTCAAAACTTAAGTTGAATTTTAAAGTAAAATTAAAATAAAGGTCTTATTATAGGCATGGGTTCCCCTAGAAAGCTAACTCCAGGATTCATTTATATACCCCTTGGAAAGCCAGCAGGGACTGCTGATACTGCTCTTTGAATGATTTGAGATTCCTAAACAAATATCCCTCCTCTTCCCTCCCACTTCCCCAGGGAGGTGTTGGTTTGTCAGCCCAGACCTTCTGGCTGGTTCATCCCATTTCCTCATGCAGTAATGCAGTTGTTGCAACTGTGGCACTACCTACCTGAAAACCTTCCCTTTATCTTCTCCTTCACTATTATGTTTAAATGTCTTTCCTTTTTCAGGCATGCAATTCAGCTTTATAATCAATATAAACAGCAGCTTTGCTGCTTCTACAATGTCCACCTCTTCCCTCCTGTCTCACCTGCCATCTCTCCTTTCACCATCTCCTGCTTCTGTACCTCTTCCACAATCTATGCTTTTCTATCACACAGCTCTCACCTGCTAGCTCCAATTTGTACAATAACAGTTTGTAGCAATTAGATCCTTTTTCTATTATAGGTATATTCAGGACACCTATTTTGAACGGTTTAATTTCAGGGTGCTGTTCTCCATTACTGAGTTCTGTTAATAGAGGTCTCTCGTTACAGAGAGCTGCAGGAAGGGCTCTTCTGGATCTTGCTTCTGTCCAACTCTTGGATCAGTTACCAAGAACCCTGCCATCCTCCACTCCAAAGGTATCTCAGTCTGCATAAAAATAGCACATAAGCAAAATCCACTGAAAGAAAGACCGCCTACATCAGCAAGTAGTTTGTTGTAACAGGAGGGGTCTGGGAGCAGTTACTGCTGAAGCTCCCACATTAACCTATCTCTATGATCTAGTCTGGTCCCCTGGGCTGAATATCTGCACCACACGTGATGTGAACCTGTCTAGAGGAGCAGCAACTGGTTCAGACCCTTACATCCCTGGTATGGGTTGGACAACGTAAAGTTTCTTCTGAAAGGAGTCTTTCTTGTATGTGTCAATACTGCCCTGAGACCCAAACCAATGGGAAATAAACAGGGATGATCAGGAGATCTGCTTTAAGTCAGCACTATTCCTCTGAAACTAATTGATAATGGTGATACAGCCAAAAGGGGTATGCTGTTGTAGTGTGGATCTTCCCCTTTCTGTGCGTAAGGGTTGTACAGAAACAGCAAACCCTTGACCTAGTCCCACCATGAGATACTGAGCAGAAAATGCTGCAATGCTGGTTATGACACAATCTTTACCGCCTGCTTTGTGTAAGAGGTGGACTACTCAGTCACATATTTATGCATTCATGAGTATCTTCAGCAGAATAAGAAATGGAGAATGGTAAGTAATTTAAATTAAGGTGGCTTAGCCAACTATTTATGTAAAAGCAAGGAACAGCACTCCTGCCAGCCAGAAATGGCAAAAGCATTTTGGACACTAACTAAACGGCTGAGAAAAAAATGCTTCCAATTTTAGGAAAAATAATAGCATTCAATAGTTACTGAAAGTGATTGTCTATACTTACTACGTATGGAACAACTTTTCAACATCAATATTCCAAGAAAATGCAAATGTTTTATCAGATTACTTAAATAAAACCCAACAGTCTATGTATGTGAAGTAGGCAGAATGAAGAGAGAAAGAGACAACTTAATTTTTAAAGCAGTAGCATCTCTGACTGGATTTAGCATGCAGCTGAATTTTTTTCATTTGGCAAGCAATTTGGTGACTTAAAAATGTATCCTGGTTCAAATAAAATAAAGTTTCTTGCAGAAGAGAAAAAAACAAACTTGTGAAGATACACTTGGGTGCTGAGTTTTAAAAATCTTATAGTGGATATTAAAAAAGACCTGAAGCCAAAAGCCACTGTAAAACAGAAAAAATAAATAGGTTCAAACACTTTTTTATTTCCAGACTAACATTTAATTGCAATCAATATATACCTTCATTTTTAAAGGGAAAGTGCAACTACCTTTCCAACTATATCTTCTTTCTGCATTAGTTTTGTCACTTTCAAAATAAAAGGCTTAGATCAACTATAAAACATAACAGCAGCAATAAAATATACAAAATAAATTTTAAAAAACCCTTAAAGACCATCTTAAGTTTTCTTAATATATGAAGAATAGTCTTGCTTTTTAGTTTGTAAAGATAACACTGGGGAATGACTGAAGGCCAGGTGAGAGACCTGAAAATAATCATCACTCATTGCTGTCAACTTCTATGCCAAAGGAGAGTGCTACCTCAAAACAGTACATACATCCAGATAATGTACCCCTGGAAATTCAGCTTTAAAATTACTTGGAAACGTATTTCTATATAAAATAAGGCAGTGCTACTAAGCAGACTTAGCAAGCATAAAGTACCTAAAGGAAAGCCCTCTCAGTTTCTCTTTCTGTACAGGAAAAACTTCGTATGATGCCACACGTGCCATTTTAATTCTGCCCTTTGGGCAGGGCTAGCTCCCCTTACTTTAAGAATATGCTTTTATCATTTGCCTGTTTAAGACATGCCCATTTCATAAAATCCACATAAAAAAAAGCACACAGAGAAAGAGGTAGCTTGGCATTAGCCAAGGAGATGCAGCAATTGAGATGCAGCTATGTGACTTTGAAAGCAAAAGGTTCTACACTCAGGGACCCTCTTTTGCTAAGACAATAAAATCTACCAGTGACAGAAGTGATCAATAAGCGCTACTCGATGATCTCCAGTCATGAGAGAAAGCCTCTGTGTCTCAAGAGTACAGACAAGCCTTTAGGAACTTAGTACTGCAAGTAAGCCAAAAGTATCTTCTAACTATATATTTATTAAAGCATGGTTTCTGCATTACCAACCCCAAATCTGGGACCCTAAACTAGCAGCACTTTAACTACAGGCAAAATTTCCATGGGTTTACAGACCCTCATCCTGACCAAACAGTTGACAGCATTGCTTTTATTGTCAAGCCTGTTCGCACCATGCTCTCAAGTATTTCAGCCTTTCATAATATTTTTTTAAATTGATAACTAGAAATCTTATGTGAGAAAATACACATTGTGCACTGTAGATAACAAAATAGCTTTTGCTAGAACAAAGGCTTTAACATTACAAAAAGCTAGAACACAATGTAGTATGACATTACCATATACACAAAGTACCATTCAAATACGATTCTTAGGGGTTAAAAAGACTTGCTTCTATGAACAGTCTCAAAAAAGATCCACCAAAATAACTAAATGAGAATATTTTTAAGAAACTGAATGATGTGTACAAGAATATCTTAATTCCAAACTTCTAGTGTTTTAAGCAGATTATAAATGTGTAAAAATAAAGAGGGAAGGAGTTCTACATTATTATTTTAATGTTCAGAACTGACAGTGATTGAGATCAATGGTATTATGTGGCAGCATGAATCAAGCCAAAAGCATGCTTCTGCCTGCAAAATTGTATGCTCGTTACTATGTCTACGATATTGCTCTTCTGTCTTTGCCTGTTATAGTAGCTGAAACAATGCCTGTATTAGTTACTTACTCCTTCTGAAAATTTTTTAGAAGTAACAGTTTATTAATCAAGATATGAAGACAAAATATTTCCATTTTTCAAATCAATGACTAGGACTCATCCCTGCTTCTTAAAAACACAGAGAAAAGCTATACAATAAAAAGATCTCCATGTTACATGTTATGGGATAGGAGCAGAGGCATGCCCCAAAACGTGCCTGTATTAACGTACATAAAACTGGTTTAGGCGCTACCAGATTGGTGTCCATGCAGATTTCAGTTTTGACCTGTGTAGGTTATGCATACCACCGTCCTTCACACCTTTTTTTGCCAGATTAAGTTTTAGGTATAGCTGAAGGCTGTTGGAAAGTTACAGAAAAACTCTTTCCCCCTCCATTCAATTTCATATGCATGTACTGGCTGACATTGTGCTCACTACATAAAGATCAGTAAAAATACACATTGAGTTTCCTTTTAATCTATTTTTGCCAAACTTTTCTTTCTATTCTTAGAAGACACCAGACTTATGAAAAATTTAGTGCTATACCTGCACTGAAGCAAACCATGCACCAACGCTTAGTAGTCTCCAAGTGAGAATGTCTCAGGTTAGCCTGAGGCCATGGAGGCAGCTGGTTCATGCTGGACAGATGTTGCAGAAAATGTGAAAGCATCAAACAGAAAGGATTATTTCATTAAGAAACCAAAGAAAATGGTATTTGTTGTGAATCTCTACAGTAACTAGCTGAAAGAGGGAACTATAATTCCTTAAAGCTGATGCCCATTTGATGCCCAGTACACAAAATCAACGACAAAGACATTCTGGAATTATTAAGAGGACTGCCTCTACTGAAGCAGTCTTTTACTTAAAACATGGAGGTAATCTGCTTCAGATGCTTATTTCTCTAAGCACTGGTTACCTGAAACATTTTCAGCCATTCCTGAAGGCCCGTTGGTGGCTGCACAGATGTAATGCGGCGACGTTGCTGTCCCTGGCCATTGGCTGCCCTCAGGTCCCCAAAAGTAGTAGGTGTGGCAGAGCATGGCACCAGCCCTGTAGTACTGCAATACAAATAAAAAGTGATTGTCATGTGTAAAACATTAAGTAAAATCACAGAATCATAGAATGGTTTGGGCTGGAAGGAACCTTAAAGATCATCCAGTTCCAGCCCCATTGCCATGGGCAGGGACGCCTCCCACCAGACCAGGTTGCTCCAAGCCCCATCCAACCTGGCCCCAAACACTGCCAGGGAGGGGGCAGCCCCAGCTTCCCTGGGCAACCTGTGCCAGTGTCTCACCACCCTCACAGAAAAAGATTTCTTCCTAATGCAGAAGTTGTAACTATTACTTGAACTCTTCAACTTCATGCAGAAGTCATAACATGAAAAATTGTTCTACTGGTCACTCAGGGGGTCAGTTCCCCCACTTTGATAGATCTGCCTGTTTCTGCCACTGCAGTACTACTCCTCCAGCTAGGGGGAAAATGGGGATCACCTTCCAAGGCTGAAAAATTACCACTCCCGTAATTGGCCAGCAGGTTGTCTGTAAAGATGCAGGTTTCTACATTCCTTTCTTTGGCAGAGTATTTCCTTTCCTTCTGGGCTGCATTTGTGCCTCCTGACTGGTGATGCAGGAAGCCAGAGTTCAGAGCCTCACCTGTATGTGAAACGCGCTAGTGCTGCCTCATCGCCAAACAAAAAAAATGCATCTATTTTTAGCTCTTAATATATTTTGTTGACAAGGAGCTAGTAGTGTCAAGCAGTTCTAGTGGCTAAGGGCTTTGCAATTACGCTTTGAAATACTCTATACAGTATTTTAAAGTTTGTGTGTTAATGGAGTGACACGGGAATTAAGGGGGGGGGGGCATGTGAAGAGGGAAAAGAAGCCAAAGGTGGTCCCTGAATCACCGCTTGATTTTTTCACTCCGACATGTTAAAAATCAGCTCATTCATATGGGATGGAGCTTTTAAAAGAGCTGGGATTAAGCTGCTATTGTAGGAGTCTAAAGAAATACAGCTGACTGGGTTTTCCTTTTTTTTTTCTTTTTACATAATGTAAAGTACTTCGTTCACAGAATATTGAAGTTGTATTCCCTAGCAGGAAATTTGGAACTCCAGTAGTGTTTGCACAACCATGAAAATTTTAAATACAGTGTGGAACTCCAAAAAACCCTTTGCTTTTGTGTATGATAAATCCAGCTTTTTAGCAGGTATGAGCTTCAGGGGTTTACTGATTTTTCAGTGGTTACAGGAACAGCTTCAAATGATGCAAGGCAGGTTCATTTTAATATTTACCTCATCATAATCTACAAATATTTCCCTGTTCTGAAGGACAATCCTAGCATGTCCTAACATTACCCAAACCAAAGAAAAGAATGGTTTGAACAGGCTTATTTTTAACTGTTAATTTTACTAAGCAATACCAGAAACAGAAGCTGAAATAAAAATACTGTTTCACATACGAAAGATCCTTTTAATGACATTTGTTTTCTGGCTTTACCAGTTACATGCAAATAAAGTTTGTCAGGCCTGTCCATTTTAAAGAGTAGGGAACATGAAAACAAGTAGGCACAAGAACACCACAATTTGCCTAAATATTTTTAAATAAAATAGTTAAAAGAGAGTGGATCGGATGTTATTTAAGGATTCCTTTATAACAACGACTCAAAACCCGAACAATGACAATTGGAAGTATTTTTAAAATAAAATCTGGTTTTGCAGCTTACTCATCCTTGTCACCTGTACAGAGATCCAGCAGAAGGCCTACCATTAAAGGCCCAAAATAAGGCTCTTAAAATTGGCTTATATTGGACCCGAGCAACACATAGCCTTGAGCTTGCCTCAGTAGTACAGTCAGACTTTAGTTTCTTCTGATGTAAACTGGTTCTCAGTCAAAAACAGTTATTCAAAACATGACCTAAAAGCCTCTTTCCTTTGACCTGAGATTAAACCACAAGATTTTTGATTGTGCTTTATTTTTCCTGCATGTTTTCATATCCCTGGAACAGCCAGTGGGGTTTCTGTGGAAGCTGGACAAATCCAGCAGTTCCTCTGACAGATGACAAAAAGTGTACTCGCTTTGCTGCTGAACTGTTTACTCTTATGGGAGTGCAGAGAACAGTGTGACACCTGAAGAACCGGTGGCCAACAAGAATGTTTTTCCATTAGACTGATTTAGAAACCCAGAGAAGCTACCAGCTTGAGGGGGATGTGCAACACGTGCTTCTCGGCAACAAGACATTGCCTCTTTTTCTCTACTGCTGTGTTTACACATCTGAAGAGCAACCCTGGAACCTGTTTCCCCACACTGTTCTAACTTTTCAGTCATCACCTGATAAACCTCTTGAAGGAAGAGAAATAAAACTGAAGTTACATCTGAAAGATCCACCAGTGGCTCTACACTACTATAGCTTTTTCAGAAGAAATAACGTTGCCGGTCAGTTTTGGGAGACAAGTGCAATGCTCGTGGGAGGGCTGGTGCTTATTACAGGGAAAAAACTTAAAATGGGGCAAATTCAAACAGGATGGGAAGCAGCGTGACATTGGGGCGCGGTTCTTCTGACAGCTCTACAGTAAGAGCTGCAGCCATGAGGCGTGCGTCTAGGGCCCTGCTCCACCGCTGCTTCTCACATTTAGGAGTGCTTTACCCCACAAAGCACCTGGGCGGAACAGCAGGAGTTATTTGTGCGATCCAATACCATTTAGGAGTAGTAAGGAAGCAGACTAGAACCGGTAATAATTTCATATTGTGGATAACGTGTGTGTTCCTGTTAAAATCAGACGGTCTGCTCTGCCTACATAAATTTCCACTCTCTCATTCCTGTTACCATAGCAAAGTGATACATTTGATCACAGTTTGTAATAGACTAAGGGTTTATCATTATGTCCCTTTTTAAAAATCTGATTGATTTTATTCCCAGGAATGCTTCAGCCCTCAAAAATTCTCTAAGTAAATGGGCCTGCTATATTTAGAATGAAAGACAAACCTCAACCGAAGAAATTCAAGTCTGGCTACTTCATTAAAACTCATCTTCAGTTCAAGTAATTTAAATTACCTAAGCAATATATGAATGCTGATACCACCCCTTCTTCACTTCACAGTGCTTTGACATTGAGAAGAGCCGTGAATCAAGCTTAGCAATTAGAAGGATGGGATAGACGCAAGAATCGGGATCCAGTGATCTGTTATTGCATTTAATTACCTTGTGTATTCTGAGACTTTGCAGGGTTTCTTTCCCAGAGAGAAAGAACGGACCTCGGAGCCATGGTCCAACTTTCTCTTCATCTGCAAGGTGAGGGAAAAGAGTAACAACACGGATTTAGTGACATGACCAGCCTTACTTACACACACTTCTGTAAAATTAATCCATTTTTACCTTTTACTTTCATATTGAATTTCAACAAAGTTGAGACAAGATGATTTAAAGCAACATTTTTTTTTTATAGCTTCAACAATATTTGATATGTTTTATACGGTGCATGGATATATTATTGCTGTTTCAGGGACCAAAATCTATTGGAATTACACACTTTTAATCTCCAAATTTCAAATGTGAAGAAGCACGCAGAACTCTGTATTGGTTTATTTACTAAACTGTTCTCTCTCTGTTCTCCTGGGAGGGGAGGGAAAGGACTAAACCAAACCCCTTCATTCTTTGTGTTCAGGTTCATTGCCAAGTCTCTCATGGAAATGCTAAGATTTTAGGTAGCCTGTCTGCATTATAAACCAAATAATTGATTTTAGGCTCTAAAAAAAAATAAATTCAAGTATATTTTTCCTTTGTTTACACTTTTATTTTAAAGTTGTACACTGAGAACATTTATAAAACTGCAGTAAAACTGGCTGACGGATTAACTGATGTTTTTACAAGAAGGTTGAGGATGAAAAACACTAAAGCTCAGTCCTGAATGTCACCTGCAATTAGATATGATCAAAACCCAATAATGAGCAGGGCAGCTGCTAAAAGGGGAAGCCAGTCTGCAAAAATTACCAAAGAGATGGAAACCAGCGAAAGCCATATTTATCCAGTCAGACAAACAAGGATTACTTTCTACATATTTGGGTAATCTTTAACCACAGGCTTTTGGACTTGGTGAGACATGTGTGTGCCAAATGCAATTTCTGAGTTTTCTGTTGCTTTTCTTCTTTTAAGATGCGATACACCAAAACACTTTAGCTAGCAGAAGGATGCTTACTGCTGTTTACAACTGTAAGCTGCAAAATGCATAAACTACCTGTGCAACAACCCAGACCACAGTCTGACCATTCGCTGCCTTTTTTCAACATTTCCTAGGTAAGATACAGTTGAAAAGTTGGCATCTTTCCTACACCACGGATCTGATCTTTTTTAATGTTGGATTATAGTATAGTTACTTTACCGTTTATTGTAGCAGTGTACCTGCCTAGAAGCAAAACACCAAAACCCCAGTAGGATTCTCTAAAGCTTACAGCCTTGTATACTTTTGTTGAGTTTGGTTTTTGGTTTTTGTTTTTTTTTACTTTTAAAATACCTTTATGGCTTTCTCTTTTTATGGCCATCGAAGATCTTGTGTTTTGCTTCATTAGGAATTACAAAGGAAAGCTAAGTCGGATTAACTATTCTCATTTATACAGTAACAGCTACAGCACAACCAGAATAGCTTGCCTCGTAGCCGTGTTTTCTTGCCCACGCCTCACATGGGACACTCCACAGCATTTTACCGGAGAAGCGTTCAGCCAGAACCACCCCGAGTGCTCCTGCACCACCACCACCAGCACCACCCTCACCCTCGCCGCTCCCCCACGCCCCAGGAAGAGCAGCCCCCAGGAACACCAGTCGTAAGCACCACTGAAAAATAACGGGTACCATCTTTTATTGCCGTGCTAGACGAGCGAGACACCAAAATTACTGGAAGCATAAATAAGATGTTTGAGCATGAATTTCAGTATTTGACAATAGACTCTTCAGAAAGAATTTTTCCCGTTCAAGGAAAATTTTGATCTCCAGCTTGCCTTTCTGAGAGGTTATCATCATCATCACGCTCCTCTCCTGCTTCTTACAAGAGGGAGATGCATTTTCCAAAAGCACACCTTAAAAATCACAAGTACGAAGCCTGCAGTAGCATGAGCAGCTACCGTAATTTACTCTTGTCCCCTAGCAAAGGAAGCAATATGCAGTTCCCTGTTCTGCTGCCTGAGGAGGATTTCACCCGTTTCTTTCGGCGTGGGGTTTTTTTCAGGTATTTTAGGGAACTTTCTCATGGGGTCCACCACACACGCAGGCAGAGCTTCAGCATCGCAGAAGGTGCTAAGTAAATACACAGCCAAAAATGTCGTTTACTACAGGAGGCAGATGAAACTTTCCGTGCAGCGGGGAGGGCTGGTGCCAGGCTCTGGACACCAGTCAGGGGGCTGTGCGCCTACAAACACCCCCGGAAACGTCTGATCCGCGCTAAGAAAACACAACTCCTCTGGCCAAGGCTGATCTATCGGGATAACGGGGGTTGCGGTACAATGAGACCGAGGAGGGCAGCGAACTGTTCCGCATCCCCCGCTCCCCGCGGCAGCCACTGCAGCTGCGCCCGGCGCGCCCCGAGCGGCCCCCGCCCTCCCTCC
>VZRW01004680.1:730523-768816 GCA_013398125.1 Aegotheles bennettii | reverse complement strand
GGAGGGAGCCCGCGGGCCCCGGCGGCGGGAGGCCGCCCCCGCCCCGGGCACGGAGAGGAACCCGCGCTGCGTGGGCCCGGGGTGTACCCGCCGGTTCTCTCCGCCGGTGCCCCGGTGCCGGGCGGGAGCAGAACAAGCTCATTCCCGCTCGTTCCAACCGCACCGCCGCCCCCGCCAGCCGGGCCGGGCTCGGGCGTGACCGCAGCCCATGGACGGGCGCAAAGCGGCCCTTGAGAAGTGCGGCTGAGCTTGGAATGGTCTGAAATACCCTACAGTTTGCCGCGGGAAAAGATGCCGAAATACCCTCTGTTGGCTACACCATAGCCTAAACGGGGCTTGAGGCTTTAGGGCTTGGGGACCCGAACCCAACAATTATGTAACACAGGTGAAAACGTTAACGGGCAGCAGGTGGGAGCAGGTCCCGGGCTTCCCCCGCACGCAGCAGCCTCCCCTCCCTCCCCCCGGGGCAGCCGGCACCGCACCGCCTCCGCTCGGGCTTCACACACGAACCCTACGAAAGCTCCTCCTCACCTGCGCTCCAGTGAACGCCTAAGGAAACCCATGGTAAGTGCTGGGGAGAGAACGCCGCTTGTACCCTGTGTGCATCGACAAACCTGTTCAGTTCACCCTCACGGTTCGATTCAAGGGCACCGAAGTTCCTGACATAGGGTTGGGCTCTCAGACAGATACCTGCAACCAGCACAGCCCCGAGGCAGCTTTTTTCTTGTTTGTTTTGTTTGTTTGTTGGGGTTTTTTTAGTTTCCATACAGACAAATAAGAGGCTTCTGTAATTTTTCCTTTTTTTCTTTTGTTTTTTTGTTTTTTCCCCTCCCACAAAGTTTCCTGCCCAAGTCCCAAGCGGAGCAGAGCATACCCAGAACATGATCTGAAGCTGCAATGTTCCACTGTAGTTTTCCCCAGGTGCAGTGTGAACTGGAGACCCTAGACCGACGCACTCAAACAGAAGCAAACAGGTAGCCAGTTCCTGCTGACCTGAGGGGAAAGCATCCTTTATCACCCAAAGCATCCTTCATCACCCAAAGCAGTCCAAAAAAAGGAGAAAAAAGAACACACATCTATCTAAAGGAGTGAAATTACTTTCTGTAAAACCCATCAACTTCATTAGTACTTAAAGAAAACCCTCATCTGTATTATTTATTAAGCTGAGTGTGCCAAGCATTAGCACGCTCACGTAAGGCAAAATCACTACCCCACAGGATTCTGTACGGTTTCACGCATCTCCTATCCAACACTGAGTCCTTGTAGTCTTTCGTCTCCCAGTGAAAATGGTTCTGCCCATCAAATCTTGGCATTTATGCCATTATCCCTTAAACCGCAGTGCTGTATATTTTATGAGAACAAAATGGTCTTGAGTTGACTTCATACCTCAGATATGAACAGAGCCGTACATATCCCGAGAGACTATTACTGTCTTCCTTTGCTAGCACATCACATGCAAAGGGGAAGGAAAGAAACCATAGGCTGCATATACACATTAAATAATCACAGGAAGGAAATTAATACCCAAATCATCAGAGTAAGAAAGAATTCAAACATTATCACTGTCGGGATTTAAAAGTACTTCCCAGACGTGCGTGCATAATGCCCTGCAGTGTTCACAGCTACCTCTGCCCCTTCCCCAGAGGGGGTACGATGGCTGCAGCATGGCAGCAGGCACTGGCAGGAGATCCTCAGGGGTCAAGCCTCTCCCCCAGCCCAAAGACAAGCGTAACCTGACTGCGTAACTTGATTTACCTTTTGAACAAAATCTGCTGTGGAGTAAGCACTCGATGAGTTGAATAATTAGAAATGACTATTTTCTCCTCTTCTGGACAACCACTATTGCCAATTCCTTCTCTTTTAATATTGATTGGCAGATACTCTCTCATGGCAGAAAACCACTGACTTAACTGCTAATCTCTTCACCTCAGTCAGGACCCATGTAGTAACCCCAACAGTCATTTGCTAGTGGTAGAAAACTTGGTATATCAGGTATTTATTCTGCACAAAAGGTTTGGGTTTTTAGATGCAGCTACTATAGACAGATTTTTGACATTTTAATGGTGACCATCTTTCATGTAGCAGTCTGCCTTTCTCAGAGCAAGAGATAAAAATTGCACATGGACATGGATCTTGCTTATTTAGTATTTTTCTCTATAACGCTACCACTTTGGATTCTCTACAATTAATAACCGTCTGCCCTACCTCAAGTTACTGATAGTCTCTGGGTAGTTGCAAGACTATTGTAGCTGGGTAAGGGCACCTATTGAATAGGCTCCTGCTCCGAATTGCTCTCTAGAAAGAGCTTTCTCTCTCTGCCTTGACTTTGAGAACTTCCCTGTCCTCAGAAAAGTTTAATGTCATGAACACACCACATTCTCAATTCTCAAGAAACTACTTAGGGCTTTGCAAAAGTAGCTGGGAACTGCCTGGCACGGGAAGACCGAGCAGCGCTGCAGGTCACAGAGCTTCACTCTGCACCTTCCTGGAAAATACAGCGGTGGAGGAGTAAGACCCCAGCCTCTCAGGTGCTTTTGAGAGCATGACAGCAAGTGGCAGAGATCACGCATTCATTTACAGCTCTACTGACATTTGCAATAATATTTATTGCAATAATTTAACATGGTCTAAGAATACTTACTTACTGGTATAAAGTAAATGGTCATCACAAATTAAGGTACATTGAGGAGAATTAGAGTTTATAATGCCACGTTAAGAGAAAAATCAGAAGTTGCCATGTTTCTTTCCCTATTTGATATATATGCAACTTCAAAGGTTGGTTTTATTTTAAGCTGAAGATAGTTTTTCAAGTTTTTAAAACCACAAACAGTTTACAAATCGTAACATTTAGAAAAATGTCTACACTAAAATTACATAGTTTCCAGTGGACACAAATCCAATCTTATTTCCCCTCAGTACTGCCAGCTCTTAATTAATAAAAATTCACACCATCCAATTCTTTTCCAGTTGGCAACATTTCTAGCACCTTTACCAGTTTGTCATGTGGCATGCTGTAATTAAGACCGTCTATTACTTCTAATGAAAGACTAGAATGAATTACAGAAATCACCCGCAGAGCTATATAATCCCCAGAAGAACAGAGATTACAGTGTAACAGACCAAAGAAACAACATTTTTGTTTTTTTGGTTAAGAAACATTTTTGACTGGAGAGACCACACCACTGCCTGGCCATGGTAATGGCTAGTCAGCAGAAAAAAGAACACACATCTCTTAAACCATGAAATGCAAAAACCGTAATTGGCATTTCACATCCACATATGTGCGCTGGGAACAGAATGTGTGCAGGAGGAACTGTGGAGCAATATGGTTTGGTATCTCCATTAATATTGGTAAATGCATTACTCAAGACTGTGCCAGAAGGGATTCTGTGTACTCTGCACATTTAGCAGACACTGAGCAGACTGACTCCTTTAGAAACATTTCAGAGGGATTTTTGTGTGTTGTCTAATAGGATTGTGTTTTTTTTCCACCCAGGAAACCAAATGCCCTAATCAAGTGGGGCCAAATCCTTAGCTGCTCAAGACTTACCCTGGAGACAGCGAAGACAACCCGAGAAGGACAGTCACGCTTGGTTATTTCTCCCCTTTCTCAAATTTGGACTCACTTAGGTTTTAAACGGTTCCCTTCTGCTTGGTAATCTAGTTAGGGCAGCTGCAGCAGCCAGCGCTTTGTCTTCTGTAGTCGACCTCTTCATCCAACCACATACTTCATTTAATTTGCCAAATGCTCCCATTCAGGCAAGAATCTGGCCCCACAGAGAGGTACTTCTGCCATCTGCTTTAGACATTTAACTACAGCTTAACTTAGCACACCTACATTTAAAAGCCTAAGTTCCTCATTCAGTCAATGAGAAAGGCAGATGCTAAAGTCCAACTTGTATAAAGTCTTAGAAAAGGAGAAAAAAATCCCATATGATAGCAAGTTTTAAACATGTTCCAAAGTAATTCAGGGCAGGCCTTTCCTCTGCAAAAGGGCACTGCTATTATTGGCAGATCTTTTTCTTTTTGAACATATTATGAAATGAAACAAGTGACCCACTGTGATCTTGGAGATCCCATGTTCTCATGGTTTCTCCTAGTTCAGCTTGGGCTAAGCAATGACCTTAAGGCTGTTGCTAATTTGAGATTTATTAGCATGCATCCTAGGTGCTCAGCTGGAGCAATTTTCTGGGTAAATTCCATACCTGCAGGCTGGGTGAGACAAAGTTTTAGGACACTGACCAATTAAGGAAAAGTGGTATTTGGATAACAGGCAAAGTTCAAGGGCACAGCGTACAATGCACCTTATCACACAGGTGTAACCATGTGTTCATGTAGAATATACAATCAGTATTGATCCAACAGAACAGACCTGCATAAATGAATTTAAGTGCACCAGTTTGTGACCAACAGCTACTATGCTCGGAGAATGAAGGAAGAAGTGCAGCTTGGCTCCCTGAAAGCAGTTTAGATGGAGGAATTTCTACTCAATTTACCTATAATACCTGCAGCAGGCTTAGAGAGGTCCGCTCTGGCACGTTTGCCTCAATACAGTTACAGAAAGAAATTGAAGATTATGATCCTGTGTAGCATAAATCAAACACAATCCTGTGCACTGCAGTGTGCACTGATCAGTAACTTACTGATAAACGACACATTTTTGCAGTAGTGATGAACTTAAGGTTTGGGATGAAGTAGGGAAAGCAACTCTACTGTGGGAGGACAGACACACAGGCACTGCTGTAAATTGCATGAAGTCTTCTAAAGCTTACTTAACTGCAGTGGAAAATAAATATTACAAAGTATGACAGGTAGTACTGTATTGTTTTACTAATTGTATAATGTTTCTTGGCAAAGCATTTTGAAGACTGCTTTCAAACTGAAATTTCCCACACATTACTCTATTTCCATGCAAAGTAAGTTACTACAGTTAAACAAAATTGTATAAATAGCCCCTAAGTTTTGTTTTTTGTGGGGAAGGAAATGGCATAGATAGCAACTGAAAAAAAAATCAGATTAATATTTATAAATCCTGATTTTATTATAATAGTATGAATTTTAGTATAAGACCATTTTAGAAGGTATGTATCTCTAGCAGATTTCCCATAAACCAATTCCTTTTTACCATTTGCCTTTAAAAAAAAATAACTTTTAAATATATCATGATAGGTTTCAATGCTAGTTAATGGTCACAAAAATAGCTTTGAAAGGATTTATACATGAAGTGCATGTAATAGACTTCAGCGTTGGATATTTAGAATAAACCTCAAATTATGTTTTAAGAGCAGGGAGATTGCAAAGACAAGCTTAATGTAACATGGCATCACCATGTCTCCAGCAGAGCAGAACTCGCCCCTCAAGGTCATACTTGTCCTCTTTCTTGGTTGCCTGTAGTTGGGCACAGAACTTGCAACATATGCTTCTATGCTTAGGTTATTTTAAAGGAGTACAGCCAAGGCTGGCATACACCTATTTATGAAGGGGACAGTTCCACACACTGTTTCTTGGTGGCAACATCAGCTTAAAGATGTCCCAGTGTCACCTGCCCATTCCTATCCCTGAATGGCTCTCACCCTTATTTCTATAGGCACAAACATCTGTAGAAATGCTCTGTGAACCAGATTCATTAACTGATGCAGGGTGAGGAGAAATAGTTTGAAGTTTTTTTCTTTGAGGCTTTTTTCTTTTAGAACCAGTTACTGGTTGGATTTTCCACCATGTCTTCACAAACAACTGAGCTGGCAGAAGCTAATGAGCAATTCACAGGCAGGGCACAAACTTCTTGAGCCAGCTACACCACTGAGAAAAAGGTATGAGGAACACCTGAGTGTTCCATGCAGAGAGCATAAGCCTATTATTTACACCTGGAGGCATCACTCTCTCAGCTATAGTTCATGTGTATTTAAGCCAGCACAAATGCTGAGAAAAAAAATAATAATAAAAAAAAGCAAAAAGCAGTTCCTGCACCCGTAGCTGCCCTTGGCCATTCATTCCTGTGTTTGTGTCACCTTTTCAGGTGTGCCACCACAGCCTTCACTATATGACTGTGTGGTCAACTGGGGTAGCAATTGACCTTGGGACACTTTTCTGCCTGGGCTGTTTGTCAGGCAGGTCAGACTCCCCGTGTCCCTCACTGCATGGCCACACAGGTATCTGTGCCAGCACAGCAAGAGGTACAGCCTGCTCTCCTTTTTAACTTCCCCAAGTCCCCAGAAGGGTCACCTTAAACACTTGACAATTTACAGTCTTAGGCGTTGGGGGTTAGGCTTTGTCCTCCTAACCCAGGGGGCTGTGTTATTACCACAGTGACTTATCTGCCTTGAAAAACATACTTAAGTCTCTGTCAAATGGAAAGGAATACTCGTATATTAAATTTTACCATAAAACAAGTGCAACAAGGTGAACCACAGGCAGGGGGTATAATGTCAACCTGCCTTAAACATGTCATGTTAAAACTCCAGGGAGCTTGTCTCATTAGAGCTGTATATTATTTCACTGAAAAAACCCCACAAAACATTTTCTTCCCAAAGCATTTTTTTCTTGTTAAAGAAAAAGTAAATGAAAACAAAAATATCAGTGTAGCTAGGCTTCACGTTGCTTTTAATTCTGTGTGACAGTAACCATAAGCAAGTCTCCTACAAAGAAATCCTGTATGGTTTGTTTTAAAATTAGCAATATTATCATATAATAAACATTTTTCATAATGCATATTCATAAGGAGCAGAGTTAAGGTTGCTAATGCAACCTGCTCTTTCACATACTCGACTGCTTTCTGTGCAACAAGAACATTACGAGTTGCTTTTTTGTTTTGTTTCTACACAGTATTGTTACATTACTCATTTTTCAAAGGAAGAAGGTATTACATATAATGCATCTTGCCAAACATTCACTAATGGCAGATCTTCATAAGAACTGCATCTCTATTCATTGTGCTCCTATTAAAGTTAACTGTAATCTATTTATTATATCATTAAACTTAATATATTGTAAGATGAATTCTATTTATAGATGCAGTAATGGCTGTGCTAATCACTCAAGTTCACATTGAACAGGGCTGTGCTGCTGTCTAAGACACAGCAGCAGTTGCTTCAGTTTGGGGCAATATAAAGGTAGCAGTCTGCATCATACTCTTTGGGTGCTTAGATAGTCATTTTCTAAAATAGCACCCCCAGGTTCTATTTGTAGGAATTTTATTTTATATTCCTGTTCCAGTCATTTCACAGGTTCTGCCTGTGACGTACTCCATGAAATCAGAAAACCATGCACCAGAGAGTGCCCTTAAATCCTACCACAGGTGCACAAAGCATGAGCCCTTCTTGCTCATCAACAGATGATGACCACAACACCAAAAGAATCCCCGAACCCTCATAGGCATCAGTTCCTTTTTTCAATATTTCAACCACAGAGCTGAGTTGGTTTTGTTTATATTGACAAGAATGTTCCCAAATTGGTGAAGCCTGCATTTCTGCCTTTGAACACCAGTGGTCAAACTCTTTTCATTCAAATATAAGGTTGGGAAATGACCTTTGTACAGAAAAAGAAAAGTCTGCTTGGACTTGGAAGGCTTTCCAAAAATGTCTGTCCTTCATACTGAATACAGATAGAGCACTGGTATCTACTGCCTGTTTTCTGTTAAGTTTTCAATTTTTATTTTCTTTGGAGAGCTTAATTTTGATTGCCAAGAGCTTAATTTTGATTGCTTATTTATCTGGCATAATCTATAGAAATCTATTTACAAAATAGTTTCTGTCCCTCATTTGTAGTGCATGAGAATGATAAGGGGTTAGTGGTGACCCTTTAGGCTAAAGACAGAAGAATTCCTGGAATTATAGATTATACCACAAGGATTTGGGAAGAATTTGAACAAAAAAAAAAAAACTATTAAAAATGTCAAATCTCTTTTCCTTCCTGTGTTACCTAAAGAGAGTATAAAGGTTACAAACCCAAGCATTCAAAGGAGTTTGAAATGACAGGTGTAAGATGCTTTTACTCCTAAAAACCTGTTTACCAAGACAGCCATGTGCATGGTGCGTACTAAATAAGACACAGATTCTGCAGAAAAAACAGTGTCTCGGGTTGTAATTTAAGATGTGAAGTGGCCACTGCGGGGAAGATACGGCTCTGTGCACGTTGCCTTTGGCTACAGCATGCTCAGCGAGTCCAGGGGAAAGGTGCAGGTCAGTCTGGTCAGTGCTATGACCTGGTGGGACACAGACTCCTCACAGCCCAAAGTGTCTCCGGTACACGCAAATGGTCTTTTTTCCATGACACACACTCTGTCCTACCAGTAATTGATGGCAATGGTTACAAAGGGGACAATTACACATTGTAATTACACATTACCTGCTTGATCCAGCTTCCTTTTCTCATCACAACCCATGCCTACGGTCGAGCACAGGGAAGGGGATTTACTCATCTTCCACGAACCCTCATGATTTATTGCCATGACAACTCTCCCCTCTCTGGGGGAGCCACGATGTGATGTGAGCTGGTTTCTCCCAAGTACATTCTTCAGGCGCAGCGGGGGAATCAATACCAAACCTTTGCACAGCAGAAAGGAATGCCAGGCATGCCGGGGTCACACCAGACGCTTTGAAGCCTTGCTAACCCACTGTCATTAACTTTATGCTGTGCAATTTCGTGTCAAAAGGGGCTACAGGCAGAGTGAGCATGCCAACAAACCTTTCTCATCTAAGCAAACTTCCCTGAACAGGTGCTTCCAGTCTAGAAACCATACAACACACTTGCCTGCTTCTACAAGAAACTTAGCACTGCATAAATTAGGGTAAGTAGTCCCTCATTCAGATGAGAGGGATGAGAATTGCTAAGCAACTTTTTTATACGCTGAATCTAGCATTATTTAGGTGAGATTAGGGATAGATACCTCTAATACATTTGGGCCCAGAACGGATTATTTATAAGAGATCTCTCATAGAATGCAAAAAGTATGAAATAAGATGGCACATTTCACAGTGTTTCAGAGATACTTTCAAACAGTGCTACCTGTATGAAACCTAAGAACCACACCAGGAAAATGTCCATACCTGTCCACTGTTGTGTCTAAGCTTCTTTTGGGAAACCATTTTGTTCAGGAAAAGCTTACATTCCCTCTATCAAGCTGTAACATTTATACTGGAATGAAAAACTTAAAGTCAAAAAACCTTGTTTCTACCCTCAAGGAAAACTGCATATTTCAACCTTTACATAATCTCAGACAACACATATTTAATCATTTGTCCAAAATTTCTGTCAGCTTGCCGGTTCAGTGTGATGCCACTGATGCGCTCCCTAAACCAATCCATTTGCTGTGGGATAAACAGCAAGTCAGTTATCTAAATTCCTGGGGTTTGAAACTTAAAGTTACTTTATTTATAGACAGGATTGAGCAAATTAGAGGTTTCAGAAATTTTTGGCTTGCTGTTCCATTCACTTGTAACCACAAAATTAGATGGCAACCACGGTTTTAAAGTTTGTAGTGTTATGGAGACTCTTAGTATTTCACAAATCCAATTACTGAAGGAAAACAGTAACGTAACTACTGTAACACGTAATGTAACCCATTTACCCAAAAAATAAAGCCAATGGAATACTACAAAGCAAAATGTCTAGGAGTTGTCCAAGTCACCAAAGTGGTCAGCTGTATGGGGAAGTTTATTCCTTGCACGTTAAACTATGTTAAAATTCTAGAAAGGCGCAAAATATTACAAACTATTATTTGAAATTTAGTACACAAGAAGAGGGATTAAAGATGCTGCAATAAAGCCTGTGTAAATGTACGTCCTAATTCCTATTCCTTCTCTTTTGCTGAAAGCAACTGCTAAAGCGTGTTATTAGCTATAACATTGCTAAAGCGATGCCAGCGATGTTCTGACAAACCTCTAGAGGTTTTTTGCCCACTTTCCTTTTATTACCATATTCCATCTCTAATATTCAATCAGTGCCAAACTGGTTTATGTATGCCAATCTTTCTCACAGAAACGGAGAAAGAAATCCTGCTCTATGTCGTAGGCCTGCTGATGTGACAGGGAGAGACTGAATGGAAGTGGAAAAGGGAAGCGGGAGGGAGGAGTATGAGAGTACCAGCCTGCAGTCTGGTATCTAGCAGAAGTCTCAGTTTTCTGATCAGAAAGTTGGCAAAAATCAAAGCGCAGAGCACTGTTATGTTCCTTGTAATTTAACCTTCAACACAGCTTTGCACATTGTGTGGTCTCATCCGTTTAGTCTAATTCCATACTCAGAACAAACTAGCACCTTGAAAACTGGCCAGATCTGAATAATCTCCATTTTACTATCTACCTCCAACAAAATATGCTGCAAATCACTGACCAGCTCATTCGCTTATCAACCTAAATTTAAATATCTATGCAGTTATTTAAATACAGTCCCAGTTGTTAGCTGAATTCCCCCTTGGGACAAGATTTGAAAATGCTCACTTTTGTCCCCTGTAAAATCAGAGGCAATGTTTAGGATTATTTGATTAAAAATAAAATTCTGGGAAGAACTCCTTTGCTGCTTGTATAAATATATTTCCTCATTAAAATTTGATAAAAACAGTCTTAATGGAATACTACAGCCTCATTCATGCTTTGGAATAAAGTGATTTAAATTGGCAAGAACAAAGTTTAAATACACTTCTTCCCAGCTAATTGTCAACAGCTTTTTTATGGCCTGCAGGGACAGGTATGACTCATGCCTATGCCGTTCTTCAAAAACGATTTTAAAATGCAGATTTTTTTCCACTGGTCTATTGTGCTTTACAAGTAACTGCAAACTGAAAGAGACTAAAATTAGAAGGCAGACCACTATCACCAGAAGGATTAGAAACTCCTAGGCTATGTTGATTCAAAAAGCTGAATCGGTTGACCAATACGAGGAACTCCTTTATGTTGGTTCCTACTAGATTTCTGGCAAACTTCATTCAAAGTGTCTCCTGGTTACAAATTCATTGAAATGCCTGTGTTTAGGAATAGCGGGTGGCCTCCAGATTTGCATGCAACATTACACTGTGAAACCCTCTTATTCTCTGGTATGCAAGACTGAAAAAACAAACGTGTTCACTCTAACCTAAGTCAGTCAGCATGAGAACGCTACCTGGTCACAAGTCATCTGGCAAAGGTTTGTTGGGTTTTTTTAACCAACAACTGCAGCAACAGTCTTTTCATGTGCCTTATGAAGAGTACACTAATATTTACTGATTTTGATTGACACAAAATAAGTTTGGTAGAAACCTAATTTAAGAAGGAATCCAACAGCCTCAGGTTTAGACTGAGCAATCAACCTGCCAAGGACAACAGGGCAGAAGATACTAACCTTCCCTGTAATGCAGAGCTGCACTTTAGGTACTGCAGACTACCGGGTTGGAAAAGACCTTTAAGGTCATCAAGTCCAACCATAAACCTAACACTGCTGAGTCCACACTAAACCATGTCTCTAATTACCACAGCTACACAGCTTTTAAATACACCCAGGGACAGTGACTCCACCACTTCCCTGGGCAGCCTGTGCCAGTTCCTGACAACCCTTTCAGTGAAGAAATTTTTCCTAATATCCAATCTAAATCTCCCCTGGTGTAACTTGAGGCCATTTCCTCTTGTTCTATCACTTGTAACTTGGGAGAAGAGACCAACCCCCACCTCACTACAACCTGCTTTCAGGTAGTTGTAGAGAGCAACAAGGTCTCCCCTGAGCCTCCTTTTCTCCAGACTAAACAACCCCAGTTCCCTCAGCTGCTCCTCATAAGACCTGTGCTCCGGGTCCTTCACCAGCTTCGTTGCCCTCCTTTGGACATGCTCAGGCACCTCAATGTCCTTCTTGTAGTGAGGGGCCCAAAAATAAACACAGTCCTCAAGGTGTTTCCTCACCAGTGCTGAGTACAGCGAGACAATCACTTCCCTGGTCCTGCTGGCCACACTATTTCTGATACAAGCCAGAATGCTGTTGGCCGCCTTGGCCACACTGCTGGCTCATATTCAGCTGGCTATCGACCAACACCCCCAGGTCCTTTTCTACTGGACAGCTTTCCAGCCACTCTTCCCCAAGCCTGTAGCGTTGCATGGCGTTGTTGTGACCCAAGTGCAGCACCCAGCACTTGGCCTTGTTGAAGCTCATATAATTGGCCTCAGCCCATCGATGCAGCCTGTGCAGATCCTTCTGTAGAGCCTTCCTACCTCTGAGCAGATCAACACTCCCACCCAAATCAGTGTCATCTGCAAACTTACAATCCCCTTATCAAGATCATTGGTAAAGATATTAAACAGAACTGGCCCCAATACTGAGCCCTGGGGAACACCACTTATGACCAGATGCCAACTGGATTTAACTCCATTCAACACAACTCTGTGAGCCTGGCCATCCATCCAGCATTCAACTCAGCAGAGCGTACACCCATCGAAGCCTTGGGCAGACAGTTTTTTCATTAGAATGTTGTGGGGTACAGTGTCAAAGGCTTTACTGAAGTCCAGGAAGACAACACCCACAGCCTTTCCCTCATCCACTAGGCAGGTCACCTTGTCATAGAAGGAGATAAGGTTAGTCAATAAGATGCATTTCAACTTAAGATAGGGATGCCAGTCTCCTGTCACTACAGTCCTTCAAAGAGTCCTCTGAAATCCTCTTTTTAGACAGAGAAGCCTCAAATCTGTGGCAAGATGTGTGGTGTGGGCTACTCACCGACTAGGTGCTCTCAGAGTAGTATCTTGTTAACCAGACAATCTGAATGTGCTTTGTGCTTCTTTATGCAAAATACCAAGGGGAAAAATGCTAAGTACTTAATTTGCCATATCACAGAGGAAAGTTAAATGTGTCTCAGCAGGTGAGAATACCAAGAAGCAAGAACATTTACACAACTGGAATTTGTTCACTTCCCCATTCATGATAACTACTTACATTACTGTATTACAGCCGTCTAGTTTAAGAATGGATTTCTTTCCTTTTACAGCAGGTGGACAGCTGAATGTTTTGTGTTGCACTCCGAAGAGCTGAAGAAATGTGAATGGCAAGCTGGGTTAGCTGTTCAGTACTACACACTAAATGTGAGAAAGAAAAAAGAGGAAGACTCAGCCAGAGCCTGCACTGATCTAAGGCATGGGTCAACAGTTCCAAATCCAATTCATTTCCCATTTCCAAGTTCCAGGGGACATCTATTACAATCTAAAAGTTATCTGTTTTGAAGAGCTGTGATCCTAAAGCTGTTCTCTAAGCAGAGGCAGTGTACACCAAGGTTAAAGAGATGGCTATAGCAAAAGAAATCTCCTCCTCTACCCCCACAAAACCTATACTTTTTTGTTGCAACAGAAAGTGGAACTTGAACTTACAAGCTTAGCAGATGCCAAGTACGAGAAAATGGGGGTAAACAGCCCAAGGAGCAGTCATAAAGGCTGTGAGAACAATTAGCAGGCTGAATCCAAACCTCTTTGTCTTTTTGAAGGTTATTTTCTTTATCTGCCTCTGGCAGTTAGTATTTGTCTAGTTCTATATCTACCTAAACAGGCAAATAAGCAAGCGAAGTGTCTTCAGCTCCTGAGAAGAATTTCTGCTCAAGGATATACAATATCTACAGAGTTCCCAATGAGTGTTCAAATACAGTTCATCTTTTCTGTCTACTGGGGTACCATCAGACATAGCACTTGATGAAACAGAACATGTAACTGGTCTCCAAACAAGATCCCACCATGCAACCAGCTGGCTGATGGTGTCAAGAAGTGTTTTGAGGGTAGTTTGAAATTAGACGGGCAAAGGCTGCTGCAGTGTCATCCAGCTGGGCCTCTGTCACATACCTAGCTTATACTCTCTAACACAAGTTTGAACAGCAACATCTATATCTGAACAAAACCGGTCCTGCCCAGTGAAAACCTCAGCCCAGAAGAAATTATCAACTGATTGCTTCCAGACAACACCAGAATTTCAGGAATGCAAATTAACCACTTTATGCCTCTGACAGGTCTTTCTAAACCTTCTACCCATTATTCCAGCTTTTCATCTCCCCTGAACAAAACCACAGTTTTAAAAAATACTCTGGAATAACACACGACTAAGAAAAAATTTCCCAGTGCTCAGATGTTAAGCCCGCCTCCCTACAGCATTAGTGTCTTCAAAATGTTT
Source organism: Aegotheles bennettii (assembly GCA_013398125.1). Lineage (NCBI taxonomy): Eukaryota > Metazoa > Chordata > Aves > Caprimulgiformes > Aegothelidae > Aegotheles > Aegotheles bennettii. The sequence goes on along the minus strand of VZRW01004680.1, from coordinate 754,716 downwards.
TTAAATGAAAGGGAAAAGAGGAGCAGCTTGCAGTAGTTTCCATATAATGCAATTATACAACCTTTTATCTGTATGGATGCCAGCAGAGAATCACATTATTCCTTTTGAGGCCTTTGGGAATGAGGTGAGAGTATTATCTTGATCTGTATTAAACCAGTAACGGAACTGAGTATATTTGCTTCTTCACATTAAAGGAATTTTAAGGAGCTCCTAATACGTTTGTTAGCACTTTTTGGGAGTGATCTTGAAGCTGGAAAAGAAGAGATCAGATAGCTCAATGTGTATAATAAGGGCTTGTCAAATAACATCAATATTCCTTGTAAGAAGATCACCTTTTCAAAGTAAGAACTAGAGATAGGGTATGCTATCCAGCTCAGTGGGACCAAATGGAATCAGGGGCCCACAAGCTGAGGGATTAACTAACCTAAGGGAGAAAAGGACTAAAAACTTGGATAGAAATCAGACTGTTTCTTCTTGTTGCCATTTCTACCTTTTGGATGTAAAGAAACCCTGGGGCAATGGCTCGTAACAGCAAGTCCACAAATGCACACTCTCTATATCAATGCCTCTATACAGACCAGAGAGGCTGACTTCAGACTGTGTCAGCAGGAAACTGCAGTTGACAAGGAAATAAATCTTTCGGAAGAGGAGGATACTGTGATTTTCCTAGTTCAAAACCAATTTTCAAATCTATGGGAAGATCACCACTGACAATTAAACCTATTTTACATCAAGAACAATCCTAGACCAGAGGTCTGTCTACTCCAGAAACATTCCTCATGCCTGTTGCCGTCTCCTCCTAATGAAATGCCCACAGCCCCCTACAGATTTCCTTCACTGTAGAACAGGGACTGAGTGTACCTTTCACAAGCTTTTCTGAAACAAACTAGTCAAAACGAACTCTCCACATGTAAAGCCGACATGGACATATCCTCTTCTGGATATAGCTGTACCAGAAGGGGAGGTTACTCTTCCTTCCTTAACCTATTTCAGTCAGTGAGCTAAATTGGCTTATACAACTATATATAGTAGCAGATCTTTGGCAATAAACACACTTTTTTTCCCCCATAAACAGGCTAAGAAGTGATGACATGAGCAGCTTAAGTGGCAGATCTGAAACAGCAGAAGTCTGCTGGCAGGATGCATGACAAGTACCTGCAAGTAGCCTGAAGGGTGGCAGTTTATTCAGCCAACATAGCTGAGTTGGAAGATGACATGTTCACAGTACCAACTGGTCACTCATAGAAGCCAAAATACCTTGGATTCCCTGTTGGTAGAATAATTGATCCGAATTCACTGGGAACTCATGGTACTGCTAGGATTTGAACTGAGATCTTATAAGCCCATATTACTGCTGCTTTAGCCATTAATATCTGAATCTAATACCTGCAAAGAGTGGCATACCTGACTTTCAAGAGTGGTTTTCTTTGAGAAATTCTAGAGGTAAATGACTTAATCCAACATCAAGAGGTCTATTGCAGAATTGTGTTTGCTATCCACTGTTGCGGTTAGAGGACCTTCCTTCTCCTGTACTGGCAGGCCCAGCTCACACATACACACACAGAAACACTATTGTGTGACGGGGTAGACCAAGTCATCTGTTCCACAAGTGCTTTGAACAGACAGATATGCAGATAGCATTGCTAAAACACATTTCTTTTATTCAGTTCAAAAGACAACTTAGTTGAGTAAACAAGTCTTTGGTCCCAAGTTCTGTTTCTAGTACTGCTACGTGCGACTTTGTGCAACATCTCTCGGCTCTACGAAGGGAAAACTACAGTAACCTACTCACAGGATAGATACACCAGAGGCCTAAGTTCCATTAAGAATTACATGTTAGTAGATATACATGGGGTCAGCTCGCAGACAGCTAACAGCAGCCAGTTGCAGTGAGACTTGGATTCATGGTACCTTGCTTGCTCAGGTTATGTGACAGGTTAGAGAAGCAGTGAGAAACAGCAGCACAAGGTTTAATACCTACTAGCAGACAAAGTATAAACTTTTCAGAGACCCTGGATACATGCTCTGAAGACCAATCCACAATAATTCCCTTACTATTGTTCAGAGCAACTAAATGAAATTGTACTTTCATTCTGCAGGCATAAAATGATACATCAGAGAAACAAACTCTAGTAACTTTTTACTGATGTGTTTTGGAAGTGTTTTCGGTTTCACGAGATGGAAAGGTTTTCTGATGAAATCCAAGTAATTCTGCTCAGATATTATTAATGATGTGCATTTGCACCCAATGTAAAAGTTTCACTTTCAAATCCAACTAATTTTTATTAAGGAAGATAGGTACTCCAAACCCACTTATGAAATACCTACAAAAGTTTCAAATCACACATTTCCTTCATGACCTTCTACAGATCTTGTACTGCCAAAACAATTCACAAGATGATTTTAGATTTTACTACAGAGACCTTACTCCTGCTATACCCATGCCAACAAAGGCTCCCTAAGACTGGGAATACCCTCCATGCTGACAGGGCTACATTACTTCTGCTGCATCAGTGGAAGCAGTGCCCACCATGCCCCGGGTGGTCACAGGCTTGCCTCAGTCACCTGTCACTCACCCTTCCCTCAGCAGCCCCCTGCACCTGCCAGCACAGGAGCTCTCATGCAAACACCCTGACCTAATCCACTCCCATCAAACAAGCATGGTTGGCAGAGCCTTACTATTTAAAATCACAGAATCACAGAATTCTAAGGTTGGAAGGGACCTTGAAGGATTGATGACCCTGGAGGTCCCTTCCAACCATAATGATTCTATGATTCTATGATCTAGTCCAACCCCCCTGCCAGAGCAGGGTCACCTAGAGTCCATCACACAGGAACGCATCCAGGCGGGGTTTGAATGTCTCCAGCCAAGGAGACTCCACAGCCTCTCTGGGCAGCCTGGTCCAGTGCTCTGGCACTCTCACAGTGAAAAAGTTCTTCCTGATATTCACATGGAACCTCCTATGCTCCAGTTTGCATCCATTCAAAATGCATTTGCATCCAAAATACTCATTTCATTTTAACAAACAACTTTGCCAGCAGATTTGAGAGGTCATTTCCCTTGTACAGAGGGCTCGTGATGAGCTTACCCAGGCTAATAACCTATGAGACTTAAACACGTGTTTATCAATGACTGCAACGGTGTACACTAAGCCCCTGGATTTTGCAGAGACGTGGCTGTGGAGCATTAGCATATTCCTTCTACCAGTTGTGTTGTGGGAGCAGAGTGTCCACAAACAGCTGGAAGAAATAGTATCTTAAGCTGCTGCAGCTTCTTGTTAAGACTGGATCTGAGCTCTCTGCCAACAGAAGAGCTCCTTGCCCAGCTTAGCTGTAATCAAATGAAGGGTTAGTTTAGCTGAGAAATAGCAGGAAAAACCTGGGAGTTTTCAAGGCATAAGACCTTGTGGCTACATCAGCAAAGTTATTACACAAATGATGATCGCTTCTATGAAAAGTACTTTGGCAGAAGCAACCATACTCATGGTTTTTTTCTTTAACCAGAAAATCTCTCTATCCTATCATGAAGGCATCCATGTGATGTGACTGTAAAAATATAAACTGTCACAGAGGACCTCTCAATGGATAATGAAAAATAATACAGTAGGCTACAACTTAGACCATACTTTGCTAATAATGGTATAAAAAAAACCCAACCAAAAAACAGATACCAAAAACTTCTGCAAAGCCTAATGCAATGACAGAAACTTAGGATCTTCTAGTGGGAGGTGTCCCTGCCCATGGCAGGGGGGTTGGAATGAGATGATCTTTAGGGTCCCTTCTGACCCAAACCATTCTATGATTCTATGACATCTACTAACTGACTTGAAGGACACCTTTAAAGGCTGTTATCTGCAAGCTCTTTAAGGAATCCACTCATGTACAGAAATCTGCACTATGAAAAAAATCCTGGGAGAGAGAGTTCAAATATACAAAAAAGTACAAAGTCAAAGACAGTACAAAGAATTTATGACCTTCTCTCTCTGTGTCTTTTTTTTAAAACTCCTGTTTGAATACCTGATTTTTTTTTTCTTTCATTTTTTTCAAATTTGGTCACTGGTAAATAAACAGAACAGGCAATTCCTCTTATTTTAGTGAAGTCATAATAGTACAATATTTTTTTAAAAGTTGCAGCAGACATGAGGTGGAAGATTATTACTTACTTGAATACAGTATGTTTATTTGAATAATTCTTTTATCAGTAAAAATATTAATTTCTTTCAACATGGTATACCTTCCTTGAGATGAGAAAGCTCCTTTTATCCCATAAACAATTTTCCTTCCATTTTACCTAGAGTCAGTTTCTTGCACTGAGATGTGTGCAAAAGGCAATTTATACAAATATTTTTATGTAAAATCCTCAAAATAGAAATTACACAAGTAAATTTACAACAGAAAGTGACTTTGTTTATAATGAGTCCAGAATTTGATGCTAGTATTTAAACAACATACAAGAACTCTACCACAAAGAAATATAACATGACATGAATCTCAGGTAATATTCACAGACAGTTAACTTTTCTTGTACGTTTGGAAAAGAAATCAAAAGAAAACAATAGGAAAAGACATTAGCTTTGCTTTTGAGAGATGAGAGTAAAGATTTTCTACACTTATTGTTAATCTGACAGCAGCCATTATTATTTATGTGCTTTTAGTCCCAAAAATGAATGGGAACTTTACTCACAGACCAGAAGCCATAAAGACAAAACACGAAGAACTGGGAATGTGATGGAGCAAGTAAGAAGAGTGCAAGTCAGAAGTTCAGTACGTGCATCTCTCCATTATCAGTGCATGATAATTTTCTGCTGTTTTCTGCAGAGGCTTCTTTGAACAGAACACTGAAGAATTATTATATGTCCAAAACTTAATAAAATGTCAAAATCCACTGCTTCATTGTATCTGCAATTATGATGGTTTCCTCCTACACATGGGGTAGGAAAGGATACAATTTTGTATTCATGGTGTTCCAAGCACTATGTTTTAAGCTGTGGCTTGATGTAAATCAGTTATTTGCCAAAGAAAAAGGCGTTATTATAACCTCACATTTTAATAAAAATGCCACTTTTGTTTTTAAAAATACTGCTTCAGATCTTGAATACACTGCTAGAAACTGGAGATTTTTAAACAGTTAGTGGCTCTCACTGTGAAACAAATACCGTGGCCAACAGCTGCTGTCACCACCACGACAGGGACAAAAGACAGCAGACTGGGTTCTCCCCTGCAGTTTCAACTCTGCTCAAGTTGAAATGAGAGAAAAGGTCTTTGAGGAAAGAAGCTTCAAAAATCTCTGTTTTGGCCTCAAAGCCTCATCCCTTTGCCAGGGCCAAAGCTCACGCCTCCAAGTTCTGGGGTCTGTCCAACGCCAATGGAAAAAGCAGCTGTACCCGACTGGGGTGGTCCTGCCTCCACCTCTCACCTCAGGTGCTGCTCTTGATGCCGGATGCTAGGCAACCACAGGCAAATCACTGGCACCAAAGCAACGTTCACTCTGCTCTCCTGGAACTCCCACCATGTGACAAGTTTTCACAGTCAAGGTGAATTATGTCCTAACTTGCAGGCTGACATTCCCTCAGTTATTTTCCATAGCACACATAACATCTTCTGACATAACAGAACCAAACTTTTCATACCAATTTCTTCCTGTATTTTACATGGTCCCTCTTTTTCCAATGAGGACCATCACCTGGAAATCTGTTACTCAAAAGAAACAAGCCCTCACGCAAGATGAATTATGCTTCTCTTCCTTTTTTAATCATGCCACTGTCTACAGACGGTTATGACAGTATTTTTTCCTCTCTACTGTAGAAGAATCACTCTTTGAGCTTCAACAACCAAAAGCATAGTAAAGATTGTATGCAATCTATGTAGTTCCCCTTGTAGAGGGAACACATCAAACAGAACAACTTCTGTCGAGAATGCACAGCTAAGCATTGATGACCGATATAACGGTATTTAAGTCAGCTTTTGTGCACTGGCTGCTGTATAGCTGAATAGCAAACCTTACCACAACCTTCTTGCCAGGAGACCTCGTCCTCCTAAGAGTTAGGCTTTGATGCGTCAGAGAGGAAAGGATAATTCTTGTATTTTCTTTGGAAACAATGCAATCGTGATTGCGAGACATACTCTCTGAATTAGATATACAATACCAGGTCTCCTAAGAGGTGCTCTGAACTTCTAAGGCTTGTCTGACTGTGATAGGAGCTATTAAGAAGTCTGCTTTAATGGATAAGAAATATGACAACTCCCACAGAGAATCAACTGGTGCTGTGCTGGAAGGACTGAAAGTGCAGTCCTACCGTTGTGCTTGTCCTCACAGAGGGAAAGAAGAAAAACATGGTTCACTAACATTTTCAAATGTGTCTGTCCCGATTTTTGTTGAAAAATACAAAAGTGAAGATCTTTGACTTCTTGCATCCCTTCTAAAAGAATTTACTGCAATTAAACTGAGAACTTTTTGGTATTCCCCAAGTGTAGGTAAAAGAGCATTTGCAGTGCAAATGTTAACTGCCATTTTGAAACTGGTGGCTCTGAAAAGATCCTTGAAATAACAGATCTTCTTGGCAAGGCAGAAGCATCAAATAAGTTCACCACCAACTTCACCAGCCTGAGAATCATTGCTCCACCAGCCAGTACAGCATTTGTCTGTGTTACTTCTGCTCTGAAAAATGACATATTGCACCTAGATTATCGCCAGCTTTGTAAAGCAGTTTGTTTTCTCTTAAATCCTGACAACTAGGGAGACCTAATAATAATCATCTTGCTGCTGCCCCATGCCCATTCCTCCAAGGTAAAAAGGCCAACTAGCAGCCTACTGAGTGGATTACGAGGGAGCATGGGTACCCATGGACTGGGAGTCACACCAAAATTCAATTCCTGCCTGGGAAACTGTGCTGTCTGATATACATTCTTAATCTGATTCACAGCACACGCTGCAATGGGAAATTTTTGTAACCAAGACAAAGGTGATCTTTCTGCTTTGGAAACAGCTGAACCCATGATGGCTATTACTTACAAATTCCTCATCAGATGATGTTTTCAGCTAACCAGAATAAATCCATTACCCATAGTTTCAAAACCTCAGTGAATCACTGCACTGCAACCAATGGAGGCTGTACTCCTGCTCTTCCTGGTACACACTGCTTAAACCAATACAGACCAGAATAAGTGCTTTCCATTATTTGCAGCTGACATCTGTCATAATAATTTGTCTGTTTCACAGCTGGGGGATATCTTTGTATTTCTCACATTGCCTTAAGAGGGGACAGGGTATTTGTTTCTTTGCACTTCCTATGTTGAATTAAGGCCATTTTCAATTCTTCTATCGATATTATCCTCAGAGGAGATCTTGCTCCCCATGGCATTCTCTTTCAGTACAGGCCTTCAGGCTGACTTCTCTGACGCTGTGTGTCTGCCCTGCACTTACTGAAAGTCATGATATACTGAAAGAATGTTATCAATTTGATTCAGCTTTCCCTCCATACACCTGCAAAACCAATGTGAATTAGGATTGTACTTCCTTCTCTCCTAAAAACAAACGTAGGATGTAGAAACAGAAATGACTGAAACAGTTACTAGTCATACGCCAAATGAAAGAACAGCAGATGGATTAGGATTATGCTAAAACCAAGACTCTTGAAGAGACTTGATAGGAACAGGTTGTACAATTCTATTCTGCTTTTTTATTAACGATCCTTTGTAACCCAAAGGTACTTTCAGAGATGGATGAAGACCTGAAGCAAGACACAACACTTGTGACTTCTGCACAGCTTCACAGAATATATTTACAGGACAACATCTAAGAATTTTATTTAACCAAAGTTACTGACAGCTATTTCATGACTGAACGAATAAAACTGGAGAGTGACATCAATGTAATACCAGAGAAGGGCCTATGTTAGCGAAGTGGATTATTGCAAGGCTGGTGAATAAGGTTACTAACCACCTTCCTTCACAACTTTGACACTGCTTCAGGTATACCTTGCCTAGTGATATTTCCACCTGCCATACATCTGGCTATACTTCTGTTTCAACAACACACGAAGGGCCAACACCGCAAGAATTTCCTAATTATTTTAATTTGCCTTTTTGCTTTCCTGAGGTTTCCTAATTGAATACTAAACATCAAAACGGATTAATCATTGAAGCAACACTGAGCTCTTGAGTATAAAGTACAGCTGTTAACAGACTCCAGGGATGCAGGACTGATACCTCTTTTTTTTTTTTAACTGAGTAACTTCAGTGGGTTGGATGATTTATCCAAACTCCAATATGCTGAAGGTACATGAGCAGAGTTCTCCAAAGCAGAAATATTCACAACAGAAAAACTGAGCTAAAAGTCCCTCTTCTACTATAGAAGCAGACAATCTTTACACAAAAATGAAAAACTTCAAGAGGACTTCCTCAGTTTTCAGTAACTGACAACTTTGGGTTTGCAAACACAATGAAGTATCCAGTGCAGGAGACCCAGAACCCCAGCATAACAGACAGAACCACGTCGTCTCTAAAAACTGTGAGGTTTCAGTAATTTCCATCCTTTCACTGAAAACTATCTTTGATGTGTTCTCCTTGCCAGTTGCTTCAGATGTTGATTATTCATTACACTGATTTCTCCACTGTTATCAGTTCCCATAGATAACTACGTTATTGCTCTTTCACTGAAGGTTTTATCATGAACTTCTCTGAAACAAGTCAGTGTAAAATACCTTTAGTAGGAGGTGGTTCCGCATGGAACTTCATTCTACTTCATCAACAGTGGTGCCTGCTGTCTGTCTGCTTCTTAGGAATATTTCTTTTAGTCTTTAGTGCATGATCATCTATTACCTTAAGGGCACTTATGATCCTATCACAAGCTTCATCACAAAATTCATGTGTAGACAGCGTAACAGGCTGTCAAGATAACAGACAGATAGCCCAAGATCTCTCAATCTGTTCAAATCTGTAAATCTATCAATTCTGAGCACCGAACATGAATTAGACATTAAGCAAACATTAGCAGTCACATGCATTAATTTTTTAAATAATGTGGAACAGCCAAACTACACACCTGTGAAAATTATAATAAAGCAAAGGAATTATAAAAATTTCTCAAAAGATTTAAGGTAGGGACATGCAAAAGGCTTTCCAAGAGGTGGTTCTTAGACAACCTTAAAGATGTAATTTGCTGCTCATAAGTCTTAGTCATTTGAGATTCCCTACCACAGATACAAAGATGACATCATAGATCTGGAAGATTCTAACTTGTACTATGAATGTAATCAGTTTGTATTTAATGTGAAAAACTTATCTAGAGATTCTGAATTCTTTTACAGCGAAAGCTTAATTTATTTACTGCCCAAATACTCCCAACAAATTAGTTTTACACGTGAACTGAATTCAAATTAACATTGAAATGACATCACGTGTATAAGCATCCTGACTTAGACAATAAAGTTCCCTGTTACCACCTATATACAACCCGCAGAGTATCTAGTTCTTTATGCTAGGCAAGAACAAACCACCAAGTTAATTTACAGTTGTCCTTCTTAGTTTATCTAAAAGAACTTCTGAAATATACTTGTAGAGTCTTTTGTTCATCTCTACTCATCAAGGCACTTCACAGGAAGCTTTAACATTTCCTTAACTTTAAGCTACAGGGTTGGGCACAGTGCTGAGTAGGGTCCTTACTCAACATGTCACCCAGTTGTTACACCTGAACACCATGCAGTTTTTATATCACACCCTCCCCCATGTTTAGCTGTGTCAACAGAAGGTGCTACTGTCCCCACTGCAGAACCAAAGGAACAATACATATGACAGTTTTTAAAGTCACCTTAGGCAAAACTAGCTGGGTTAGAGCAAATCACCCATTTAAACTGGCTGAGCTTTTCCAGCTGATTGCCCCACAGCCGGTGTGGGAGCTCTGCTGGCTCTAGTGAGGCCGTAACCACCCCCAAAGGGGCAATAGCAACTAGTTAGGAGGAGACGGGGGTTTCCAGTGGCATGGATCTCAGCCAAGTGGATGTCTGTCTACAATTTCCAGCATGTGATTTTTAATCAAAGTAGTGATACTAGCACAAGCGGTCATAGGAGGGCATTTATGGGGACAGAAAAGCTTACATCTGCTCTACATGTGCTACAGATAGATGTTCACTCTGAACAACTCAGTCAGTTCAAGATGTTTTACGCCCAGGTATTCTACCAACTTTCTGCACGAGGTTACTGACCTTAGAGCTCTGCTGCTCTTTCGTCTCCTTCATGCAGAAAATTTCCCAGGCAACTTAAATCACTTTTGATAGCCTTTTAAAGTTAACTAACTTTGCCTAAAGCAAATGAGAGCATTTATAGGATCCATTTGCCAACAAAGCTGAAGGGAGGAAACGGCTCCTGGCAGAGGAGCAGTACTGGGAAAAGGGAGAAAGGAGGAGGGTGGGTTGAAGGCAGAGGTCTGCAAATAAAACCTCCAGCCAGCAAAGCTGGATCCAGAAGATGGCAGCTGTTCATAACCTTTTCTTCTACTTTTGTATAACAGCATTTTAAGACAGATGTGCAAAAGCAAAGTGCTAGATAGAGTTTATAAACTTGGGGGAGGAGGGGAACTACCTCTGGTGCAGCAGCTATCACAACAGGGTCTGGCTTTGGCTGTAACTTTTTTGCTGTACTGCAATATATGTTTTGCTGTATTGTAATAAACATTAAAGTTTCTAATAAATTATATTTGATATAAAGAACTTTAAAGAGCTGTAGTTAGTGAATTCTAGCGTCCACTCTTGCCAAGCACAAAGTGAGTGTCCTTAAAATGTGAAAACCGATCAATGAACAGTATTTAACTTGCAACTCAAACACATACAAAGTCCCACCTTAATCTTCAGTTTTATCAGTATAATTTTAAACATAATCACTCTTTGAATTATTCAAAGCAAAGGCTTTTGTATTACATTTTCCACGTGCGTAGCTCATGCTATAAAGCAGCAATAGCACTTTGTAGCTGAACAGTGCTATTCTTGAAAACCTCTGGACACTTTGTGACTGCTCTTGAAATAAAACTCTGGGCAAATAGTTAAGAAGGTAAAAAGCATCTCAACTTGATTTCTTCCCTCCAGAACATAAAAACCTGGCGTACGTTGTACAAACATTTGTTAGCAGGTCTGGAATCAGAGTTTATCTTCTGACTTCCAGGCATTGGCTTTAGGAACTACAATAGTAGTTGGCTTTAGGAACTACAATAGCTGTGCTGAGGGACCAACATCTGCAACTACAGCATGTCTCCATGTTATCTTTAAGGCAAAGTTTGTGGGTAGAGGCAGTATGTTTCACTACCCCAAATAATATAGTTGGGGCAGGAGGGAGGGGAGCAAGAAGTTGAGCTGACAAGGTTTCAGGTATGCTCCTGAGACCACCTGGTCTGCTTTTAGGTATGCATCTGAGACTTTCTGGTTCCCACCAAGTGGAAATGGTAGTGTTAATAATGGAGCTTGTCTCCAGTGGAAAAGAAAGGGGTGAAACAAGGGGAAAAAAGATTATAATACACCATGAAATCAGTATCTGTATTGAGTCTATGGCTTTATTGTCCCAAGCTCAATGCTTTGGAAAGCATTTTATAGCTTTTCTGGAGGTTAGGACTGAGAAGTTCAGAGACAGTGTGGGTACTCTGAGAAATGCTAAGCCACTGGTGTTTCCATCCCCCATCAGCTGTCAGAGCAATCCATCTGTGCGAGGTGACTGCTTAGTCACCCCCAGGTGTCCCAGGGGCTCAGAGCACTGCATGAAATGCACTGAATTCCAGAAGGAAGCCAGGAATTTGATGATCCAGTTATGAGGGCCATGCACTAGACCCACGCAGAGCTGTGCTAGCACATATGAATTACCTTGTATTTCAGACAGTAAATGATTAACATGTATGTCTAAATGCAGAACACCTGTTCTCAGCTTGCATTTAGCCTCAAAATTTCCTGCTTCCATTTCAGGCCCCAAAAAGCAGTCCATGTGCCCAAACGCTTGTCGCCCTTCCCAGCTATGTAATAGATCCAGTAGAAGACGTACCAGCCCCAGACACAAACTTTGTTCAATTATTATCTCTTCAGATCATCTCAGGCAGTGCAGTACTACCCATATTGCTAGCAAGAGAATAAATTTCCATTTATATGTAAAGGGTTAGCTTCTGGCAAAGATTTATGTAATTGTACATAATGTGAAGTTCAGTCACAACATCAAAAGGAAAATTATTTTTCCTTTCATGAGATGAGGGATTTTACTGTTTGTTCCCTCACTTGTTTTGGCAACAGCTCTGATCACAAACAGAGTATACAATCCTATGTTAAAACCCCCCCCCACAAACCCAATCAGGAGTTGCTAAAGGAAATGAACCATAAAGTGAGGGCAGCAGGATAGTATCTAACATTTCTGCAAACAATCCATTTGTCACTTTCATGGACCAGGGTTAATTAATATTCTATAAAGGTCTTCCAAAAGCTGAATACCTCTCAAGTTCTGAATTCATGGGGCTGACCTTAGACTTTCTCAGAATGATTTTTAATGCAGTCTGTTATCAGCAAAACCCGTTTAAACACATGTCCCATCTGCCAGTACCCCATTTGCAAAAGAGCTTCTTATACTTGCAGACAGTAAAGCTTCTGCCTGCTTCCCTCTCTCCTCTAAATACCAGCTGTATGGTAATGAGCACAAACAGCTGAAAAATACTGCACAGTAACAAAGCTGGTACGAAGCGGGCAGAACAACGCTTCCACTCAATGAAGCAGTTGTAGCATTAATTTAGCAGATTAGCTATTGAACAGGGGTGGGGGGAGGTCTGGAAAAAATGTGAAAGGGTCTGCACAGATAGCAAGAAAATGAAAAGAGACCAAAGGGGCACAAGCTACCAAAGGAAAGCCCATATTCTAAAGTACTTTTGTTGAACTGCATGAAACCAATTCTTTCAAATTTTCTAAGGCTTATTCCTCATGTACTAATGATATGCCAAATGCTGTTCTGATCATTTGCAAGTTCAGTTCGTTTTTAAAGGAGGCAACTTGTTAATGAAAGTTTTTCACTCATTAACAAATCTCTTCATCGGCTGGGGGTGGGGGAAGTCCTTAAGAACAGGAACACGCTCTCCTACTTGAGTTTCTGGTACTTTCAGCATGTGTGACCAACAAGCACCAAATCTATTAACTTTTTGTACAATAGTCCTCTCAGCCTAACCGTTTTTGTAAAGCCATTTTTTAAAATGCTGACAACATCCACGCTACCCTCCAGATACCGACAAGCTTTTTAAGCAGTGAACATAAAAGACACTTGCTTTTAAGGAAATTTGGGCATAACTGCATTCAGCTGACATGTGCATACAAGACATGCAGTTCAGTATTTGTTTATGCAAGTAGCTAATTAGATATACTCTGCTTGCATAAAGTCTAAAAATCACACATGTACTTTTGCACTTGAAATTGCATGCATCTCTCTGCTGGCAGATGCGATAGAACCCTGCAGTTTTCATACATCAAGCTGACGTGAAAATACATGACTCTTTCCTTGTTTGTGATTTCCCCATGGCATCTAGACTGTTACTGTTGCTTTTGAAGAACTGGAGCCTACCACTTTCTAAGAAACACATGGAAAATTGACACTGTCCCAACCAATGCTCTGTCAAAAGTTTGATTCAAAGGGCTTTTTTTATTTTTAATTTCTCATTTCAAAGCCTTACTGTTTCAATTCCTCAGCAACCTAACATTTGTCTTCTGTGACAAGTAAGGCTAGTAAGATATTTTTTAAAAATTCATCCACTAATACATACTGAAATGAAAACACTATATTATTTCTAAAAGTAGTAGAGAGCAAACCCTCCCCATGTGAGGGGAAAAAAACACATTAACCTCTAAGGTCATCTTAAAGCAGCTCCTAAGAAAGCACATATAATCTTTTAACCTTTATACATCACACTTAAAGACTTAAAGAGAATGCATATACGAAACCGGCTGTGTTGCTGGCTTCTTTTCACAGGTGATCATAGAATAAACAAAAAAAGAGAAAGTCATTTTCTCAGGGTATGAAAGAGCTTGTCATGCCGCTATACAATGGCATTCTCAAATGACATTTTTATTGCTCATGTCTATCATAGCCCTGTAATAAATAGGAGAAAAAAAAAATCACTGGAAGTCTTCGCCTAATTTCAGATTTTAATGTAGGTCAAATCTATTGAATTTAAGTTAAAGACCATATATTTTGATCTCTCCTGGAAAATTCTAGCACACGTTTCAAAATATTTATTGTATTTTAAGCACCTTAAAAAAATAACAGCATTTATCTAAAGACAAAACAGGTAGTAGACATTTTCAACACACAGGGATGAATAAAATACTAATGATTAATCATAAGTCACTGATTGGCCAGAAAAGTGTTAATTTCAGTCTACATATTTATTACCAGTCATTAAAATTAACAGTGGTTCCCATAATGTTCTGTACTTAGAAAATATCATAAATATCACTCTTAGTTCTTATTTTTAATCTGTTCCCTGAATTATTTCATATGCTCCAGGATAAAAACAGTTTGCTTTAAAGTACTAAGAACTGCAAGTATCTTATTATGAGAGAAGATACAACACTTCATCAATGGAAAAATTACCTGCCAAAATTACTCTGGTTCTTTCCAGATACATGCATTTCCTCAGCTCATCAGCACTCCAGGAGGAAGTAATAGGATACTACAGAAGTGCTGTATCTAGATGGTATTTGCTATGCTACTAACCCAGGTTTGCCTTGCTTGTTAACTTAAAAGGAGCCTGAGTTTACCAATATTATTTACCTTTTTGGACTATGGTCCTGATCTACAGACTGGGGTGCTAAAGCAGAGCAAATAAACAAGGATAGCCCCACTTATTGTAGAAGATTTAGACTTAAAAGATGCAAGATTTTTGCATGTTCCATATGTTTCATATGAAATCTGAGATTCAATGCTTTCCTGCTTAGAACAAAATTAGACATTCACAGAAACAAACCCAAAGATGTCTAAAAAAACCCATATATATATTAAAAAAAAAAGAAATAATCAAAAATGTGAAAAAGCTTGCCACTGCAACTGGCAGAGCTACACTCACTCTTTCCTAAAGTTTAACCTCAAAATCATCATTAATATAATACCATTTGGGCAGAGTACCAACTACACCAACCAGAACACTCATGAGACAGGACTGGACTGAACATTGGCTCTGTTGATAAAACGGTGACATCAGAAATAATCACAGAAAGGTTTAGGTTAGAAGGGATATTTAAAGATCATCTAGTCCAACCCCACTGCAGTGGGCATGGACATAGAATCATAGTTATTTTAGTGTGAAAAGACCTTTAAGATCCCCAAGTCCAATCACTAACCCAGCACTGCCTATTCCACCACTACACCATGTCCCTAAGGCACCACAGCTACACGTCTTTTAAATACCTCCAGGGATGGTGACTCCACCACTCCCTGGGCATCCTGTGCCAGTGTCTCACAACCCTTTCGGTGAACTTTTCCTAATACCCAATTTAAATCTCCCCTGGTGTAAAACTTGAGGCTCTTTCCTCTTGTTATATCACTTGTTACTTGGTAGAAGAGACAGACCCCCACCTCGCTACAACTTCTTTTCAGGTAATTGTAAATCTTCAACTAGCTCAGGTTGCTCAAAGCCCTGTGCAACCTGACTTTGAACACTACCAATGAAGGGTCTTCCACAACTTTTCTGGGTAACCTGTTCCAGTGTCTCACCACCCTTGTTGTAAAAAATTTCTTTTTTACATCTTTTCTTCCTTATATATAAGGTTTATAATCGTTGTTTCAGACCGTACACCCCAAGATGATGGCCCTTCTGTCTGCAATAGTAGTTTTAAGAGACACTGACATAGTGCCTGCTTTGGGTACCAACTTATTCCACTTGAGAAAAATATACCTGGCATCTCCATTAATTCAGATCCACAGGGTCTCGGGTAATGCACATACAATGGTTGCCAATAGCAATGAAAATGTACTTCAAATGCTCTTAATAGCCAAAGTTAAAAAATAAACAAAAAAGGAATCAAAGTTGTTTTGTTGATACCCTTAACATTTAAAACCTAGTCGTGCTTTGCCAGCACTTGTCCATACTCTTCACATGCTGCTAAGCACATGGAAACATTTAAACACAAACAGTCTTGAAAAAATATCAAATATTATCTATATTCATGAATATAAACGGTATTGAGGAGAAAACAGTGACTCATTTTAAACAAGAATGATCTCAACTGTACTGACATTTCTAGGATATTTAACTTCAAAAGGATTAACATACTTCCAAGCAATGCATGCACACAAAATATATACTAATGTTTCAAAGCGTGATCTTCCAGAACAGACTGAAATGATGAAAACAGATGAAGATTTATAGACAGCACTATACTGCCCCTTAACGCCCAGTACAGAAACAACACCACAAGCTGCAAGATGTCAAAGAATTCACTGAAAATTAACATGGTAACTATGTTAAACTGTAATTTTCTTTGATTTTTATATTTGACAGCTGCCCCCCCTCAATAAAACATACAAAGGAGGATAATTAGAATAAAATTAAACTTTTGCTTTAGTGGGAGACGTACTTTTTTCTACTTTGATATTCATAGCTATTCTTTTCTCTTTAAAAAAGGTATCAGTTTTCCACCTCAATTACATGGTGGATTACAATTTAAGAACAAAACCAATTCAGTTATATTTGGCGTTTTTCGGGGGGCAAAAAAAGCATACTAAAATGGATATACTTAGCCATGACAAAGTTTTAAGAATGGAACTATAAAAACTTCCATCAGTATCATCTCTTAATGTCATGAGAATTTATTTATGAGCGTCTAAGCTATTTCATACTTCTTATAAATTCAAAACAAATTTTCTTCAAGCATCCTGTTTATTCTAATTTAAAATTCAATTGATATTTGGTTTGTAATTTAATGTTAAATTTGTTGTTTTGATTGACGTATGTTTACTTCAATTATTAGCATTAAGGTAGCATTAAGTTCAACTTCAGCCAAAAACTGCATATTAGATAAAAAAAGGTGTCCTGTATTTCCATGAGGCACATCTCCCAGAGTAACATGCACCAGCCAGACAAGTCCACTGTATGTATAAAGCACTGAGCAAGACTTTTGTCAAGTCAGGAATAATGTTATCCAAAAAGTAATTAGTAGTTTATTATTTTGTCACTGCTTTGTTAATGTAACCTTCTAAAAAAGACTGTATTTTAAGAAAAAAAAAAAAGAAAGAAAAAAAATCAGTATATATTTACATCTTGTGGCCAACATATGAATTTAGAGTCATGGATAATTTCTGAAAGTCTTGGTAGGATAAGAATACATTTTCTGAGAAAACATAACTAGAAAATTTCACAGAACATGAGGTAGCTAGCATCTTCATTTGGTTTGCAAGTAGACACCTAGTAACTATAAGCACACAGTATTTCACAAGTACATGGCACTTCCACACAACTCAAAAACCTTTACTACAGGGAAAGTGAACTTTATTCATAAATAATGCAATCTTCTAATCCATAAACCCTCATCGCCTCCCTCCCCCTTTCTTGTTTTCATTACTAATGATACTAGTTTTGGATAACCTTCTTCCTGGTTTAATCTCTTGGCCTTTTCAAAAGTAAGAACTTAAATCAAATACAAAAGCAAAAAAATTATTATAATTTATTTTCTAGTGTGAGTAAATCTGTACTTTCTACCTCTTCAACGAAAAGAGACCTATTGAGTTTGAGGCATGCGAGTCCAATCTTCATACTGTTCTTAAACTACATAAAACATAACAAGATTCTGTGATTTTTATATTCTACTCTGAAGAAAAATAAAGTAATAACATAAGGTATTATTTTTCTACATGTACTACAGACATGAGGCAAGACAAAAGTATAAGAAGCTATTTTCTATTTTAATAGCTGCAGCTTGCTTGCACTTGAAAACAGTAACAAAAAAAGCACGATATGAGTAAATTTATTACATTACAAATTTCTTTGGTTTTATTAAAATTAATAGCATCTGGTTGTGTGTAGGACTATATGTTATAGTTAGCATTTCTATCCAGATCTGCTAAGAGAAGTCTTCTGCTATTTTAGAATAAAGTATGTTGCTCATTCATGTTAATAGGAAAAAATATGTATGTACATATTGTTTATTCAGATAAACTACCTAACATATGTTTACCTCCAGAAATTCATGGATTAGTTTTCTGCAGAAAATCCATAGAAATATAGAAATAAATGGCAAAGATTAAGTTCTAGCTCTTTTCAGTTCAGATTTCTATATTAGAAAAAAGATAAATTCAGCTTTTTTTCCTTAAGAAACTATTGTTTGTAGAAAAAATTACTACAGTAACTTGAAGATTTCCCCAGTATCATGAAATCTCTCTCAAGCCAGGACAAAGACTGGCAGTTCCTTCTAGCCCTTCCTACAATATGATAAATTGGCATAGAAGAGCTGCAAGATGACAAGGCCCTTATTGAATGTCCTTGTGATCCAAAATCATATTTTTTATTATGAAAAGAAAACTGAGTACACAATGGAAGCACAAAGAAAACCATTACACTGCATAGAGGCAAATACAGGGTTTTTTTTAAAAAAAACCTAGAATGGTAAAATTTGCAGTTTTTAAAATTTATGCTCAAATTATTTCATATGCTATAAATGTAAATTTAATTTTCATCTCAGCTAAACGCATGTCTATAAAACTATTCAAGTCACCTGCATACAAGCATAACTTTTCAAGGAGGAAAAGGAAAATTTAAGTCTGGACTATCAACAAATATGAAAAGGATGCAAAACGGTTCTCTGAATTCTATATTTTAGAAATGTATGAACTGAAAGACTTCAAAGTTCAGTACAATTCGCATAAAGGACACTCAAGGGTGGTCTCCCATTTTTTGAACATACAGCCCTCCTCATCGGATTTTACTACATTATTATTACTGTAGCTTTGTGTGTTTACACGTATATTATGTACTTAAAAATCCAACTTACAAGGACTTCTTGCACAGCTTCTTCACCAAGGTCAGGGTAGGGCATCCCCTCACTAACAAACTTTTTCAATAAATAGTTTCTAATTAAAAAAACCCCAACAAATAATGGCATGCTAGGTATAGCAAAAACCCATTTTCCATAACCATAAAGATAATAAAGTATACTAACCATGGGAAATTAAAACTCGAGCTTTCTCTTCTGACTACATGCAAATAGAAACAAGAGGACTTAAAAGACAAGACAGTCATTTTATAATAAATCTTAAAAAACTGTTATTTATAGTTATTCCAGGGACGATATCTGGTCCATTATGTATTTTATTTCCTCTTCTGCCTAGTCATATAATTTTTTACACAAAAGCGTCAATCACCATACTATATGGCATCTTTCCCTTAAAGCAAGCATTCTGAGCTTTGAAGTGAAGCTGGCACTCAAGGGAACCACCACACCCTTGTTGGGGGGTTTTCCTCTATGAAAGAGGTTGCTACTTACAACTTCAGTATCAGGTTAATTGAAAGGTTTTTGATGAAGAACAGGGTGCTATATTTCTATCATACCAGTGGCACCTAGAGATCAGATCTCTGTAACTACAACCAATCCAGCTTTGACTCTGCAAGAAAGATAGAAAACAAGATTAATAAAGGAACTATGGCATAGTTTGGCTGTCCAACACTCGGTGTCAGGTCTCCTTTTTAAGAAACTAATAGATTCTCAACCAAGTCATGATATATTGTTTCTCAAGAATGCATTCTTGTTTGAGAGACTTCACTCTATAATCTACGGTGTCACTTTTTAAAATGATGTGCAGTTCTTGCCAACTGGGACTGCCACACTGGGAGTACTAAAAAACTACTTCAATACCTTCTACCACTACAAAAAATTTCTATTTTCCTGATAGGCATACACAGAAACAGCCACGTTTTTAGCAATACCTCTCTGGCTGCTTGGTACTACAGCCACTCATTTTTCTGTTTTGTCTGTTGTCAGCCACGCTTTCTGTATCTCATGTCATTTGTAGCCAACAAAGCAATGTTCTATCTACGCCACAAGCCTGCTGTGGCACTGCCTGGCTTTCTCCATCCTGTGATAACTATAACATTGCTAAACAGTTTCTGAATCCACCAGAGAAGCAGAAAATGCCATTTCTCTTTAAGCAGCCATTGTAAAGGGACTAAATCACTGCTAAGACCACTTAATGTGCAGCTCAAGCTGCATCTGTAGATAAACTGAATCTCTCATAACTTTCACTTGGAGTAACCTACCAAATGCTCCTGACCACTTCTAATTTTGCTTTTAGATCAGAATCAGATTTAGGAAATTTTGTATTTTTATGACAACAGCTGTAAATTAGAGCTCAAACATCTTCATTCGTAAATGAAGAAAACACTTTTTGCACTTTAAATGCAGTGGTGATTTTTCAATGCCTAATGAACTTTGTTTAAAAGGTAGTGCCCTGAAATTCTCTTTTCAGAGAGTCTCAGCAGCAGTATTTCACTCTCCTGCCTACACCTTCTGTTACCTCTGTATGGAAAAACTGTTTCTCTAAATCTTTATTCAGTGAATACTAACTATTTGGACCAAATTAAGTAAACACAATTTCAGAGGCAAAATTACACTTTAAAAAAAAAATCATATATCCCAGCCATTTTTTCTCTTTCCAAATTAAATATATGCATTAATTAATAGATGTATATCACACACACACAAAAGTTAATTTCAATCTTCTCCAGTCCATTTATATATTGAAGTTTTCTTATTATACTTGGTAAAGAAATACATACAATTTTACTGAAAAAAAGGACATCAAAACCCAAGGAAGATTTCAGCTTCTTAATAAGAAATGCTACGCTGATGCAAGAACTGAATTTTACATCCACAAGACCAAACACATTCCTAAATCCTCACTAGTATGGAAACTTGACAGAAAAGTAGGAAGATCGCAGGTCCTTCAAGTCTCCCTTCTCATTAGAAATTATACTGTTCCCAACGGGATTAGGACAGGATGGAATTGTCTTGTCTGCCTTTTAGCTTTGTCCCTTCTACACTAGACACTAGTCAGAAAGAACACCATGAGTGTCCAGTTCTTGAAACACATTTTCTGTATCATATCAGAGACCTCCTAACTTGTTGCAACCTGAAGTGTGGCCAGCATTCAACACAAGAATTTTTTCCATTTTGGTTTAACAGGAAAGAAACCACTTCTGCTTTGTCAAGTCAAATAAGGAAAGACAGGGGCTCTTAGCAGCAGCTGTTTGCAAGTTTGGAGAACATGACAGCAGCTGTCCATGAGGTGAAAAGAAACAAGGATAAGAAGGTCATATGGCAAGATTACCTTAGTTTTCAGAATTCTTTATAAAGCTACTGCTTAAAACTACACCTTGGTTCTTGTCTCCTCTCTAGTTTGTGCAGAATAGAAACTGCATGCTGAAGGTAAGCTAGGAGGATTTTTTGTTATTATTTTTAAAAGGTAAACTGAGGGAAGAACTGGAGAAAAAAAAAACTGTTTCCTTATTTATAATATATTTAAAGACAAGATGCAACGTTTCTCACAGAATCACTGAATTATTTAGGTTGAAAAAGATCATCGAGTCCAACCACTAACCTAGCAGGCTGCCTACTCCACCACTACACCATGTCCCTCAGCACCACAGCTACACATCTTTTAAATATGTCCAGGGGTGGTGACTCCACCACTCCCCTGGGCAGCCTGTGCCAGTGCTCAACAACAACCCCTTCAGTGAAGATATTTTTCCTAATATCCAATCTAAATCTCCCTTGGCACAACTTGAGGCCATTTCCTCTTGTCCTATCACTTGTTACTTGGGAGAAGAGATCAACACCCACCTTGCTACAACCTCCTTTCAGGGAGTTGTAGAGAGAGGTAAGGTTTCCCCTCAGCCTCCTTTTCTCCAGACTCAACAACCCCAGTTGACTCAACCACTCCTCTCCCCCATTTAATATTTTTCCTATTGAAAACCAAGCTCTTGTTTATACTGAAAAAAATCTGATTACTCTAAAGCTAGAATAGAAGATCATACAAAGAGAAAGAAAAATGAAAAGGGAAGAACTTCAGGTTTGTTCTGCTGGAAAATAGTAGTAAATTTGCTAATTTGTCTATTTGTGAAAATCCTGACCGAAGGTGCACCTAAACCAGCCTAGATAAAGCTTTTGTGTTTGATACAGTTTTTGATATGTCTATAATAGATAACACATCACCAAGGGCAGAGTCTTACAAAGCAGCACTGCTGCTCCTTATTGGCAAGAAGCTATAAGGAAATCTTAACACTTTAACTGAAAGGATAGCTCTGAAAGAAATAGAGAACAGCAGCTGTATCTGTGTGTGTATACTGAGGTTTGTTATTAAGAAGTATTAGATAATGAGGTGTTATGACTCCCCAGTTCTGAATGGAAGAAGAAAGGAAGAAATTACCTACTAGCTTTAATATTGCATGCTACAGAATGAAAATTATATATTGCATTTTGAAAATAGACCACGAAGTTCACAAACACTGTCGAAGGAATTCAGAAGTCCAGAAAGGTTTTTAGCATACTTATAAGTAGCAACTGACAGTCTTTTGGAAATACAAAGATGGTTGGGTATATTAGGTTTTTAATAGGGCAGCAGCTTTGTGATCTGTGTCATTACATGCTTTGGAATGACACATCCAATATCTGGCACTCTGATTCTTCAAAGGCAACACACATTTGTATGTCTTGTCTACTGGAATGCACACTGTTTTTTTGTTCCTTGAGAGAAAATTTAAAAAGCTTACTGATAATGCTGAGCTGACTTTAACACTGGAACTAAATAGTTGAACAATACTCTCTTAAGGTACACACAATACATAGGGGGCCACATCTGGGGAAAAAAAAGATCATTTAATTGTTTGGGATTTTTTTTTTCTGCTACTTTGTAGAAGTAATTTTTTTCCCCTTAGTTTCACTATTTGTTTTAGAAAATTAAATCGGAAACATCTATCAAGGAATACAGTCTCTTCAAAGTCCCAATGTTTGCATTTAATTCCCTTTCTTGACCACCTCTTCCTCTTTCCCCCCAAATTCATCTCCTAGTAAGCTAAAAAAAAGCAGGTTTTCAACAGTTCAGTCTCAAGACTCTGCAGAATATTCATTCCCCATATGTCCACCTATCATCAAAACATGAACTATTTCTCAAAACACTTTAAAGAAGTCAAAACCCCTAGTAAAGGGAGATCAAGGCTTCAAATTTGTGCTACGTTACAGGAATACAGAAAAAAATGGATCAAGAACAAAGTGCGTGTCCTATGTTGCCTCACAGCAAGGAATTTCTTGCATGAAAATGCACTAAAAGCTGTCCTGAATTCATGGTCCTGAAGACTAAGCCAAACAGTAGAACAACTCTGAGATACAGACAATATCAAATTAAAATTAGAGAAACAGTGGAAAATAGCATTTAAAACTACTAATTATTACTACTTTATTTTTTTCAAGAATTCTGTCTTACATTGCACCCCACTGAGGTCTCGTTTGTGTCAACGCAAGCACCTTTGCAAAAAGGATTATCTTTACCTTCTTCCAAATACCTACATATACAAATACTGTACATGATTGCACACACAGTCACTCATTAAACTATATAAAAATAATTACACATTTTGCTGTTTAATGAAGATTACAGTTATCTCTCCATAGAGAAGACAGTTTGATTTAAAGGGGCTTTGCTCACTAATATTTTTCACGCTTAAGTAGTGCAAATCTGAATTACAAATCTTCAAATCACCAAGGAAATACAAGGCCTCAGAGCCATTTATTAAATAACACGTCTCAGTTTTTATATCAACATACATACACAAAAGACAGACAACGCCAAGAGCAAACACACACAGATGTCTCTTGAAAGATTAGTTTCATTAGGCTTGTAGTACCTAATGTGACTGGGTAGCTGTGACTGAATAACCTCAGGGAACATAAGTTGTCTACTGAAGCCCAAAGAATACACTGAAAGTTTTCAGCAATTATGAATTAATGCAGTCTATGTGTCCACTGCAAGGAGCTGCCAATGTTACCTGTTCCTATAAATTAAGTCCCCCAAGTAATAAAGGCACTCCAAATTAGTGGAGAGGGGCGCAAGTGTTTAATACTCCTGCACTTCAGTGACCAGTGTGATTTTTTACTGCAGGTTTCTCTCTGTATCAGGAAGAGAGAAACAGAGAAGTCGGTGTGTGTGT
>VZRW01004680.1:633534-730429 GCA_013398125.1 Aegotheles bennettii | reverse complement strand
GTTGGGGGGGGAGAAGGTTTCCACACCTGCCTCTCCTCACTATCATGTTTTCAAGAATGAATTATTTTCCTGAGGATGTCTTGGATGTCTTCAAGGATTTACTTTCTCCACACACCACAAAGAAGAGGTCACTTCTGACACAAGCTCTTCCTAAAACGAAAAAAGTAAGGCTGGACCTGCTAAACATGGCCATAAACAGACAGATACGCAGTATTTCTGGACGTTTAAAATATTCACTTGTGTGCTCAAGTTAAAATGGGCCAGCACTTCAGAACAGGAAACTATTTCCTCTTGACCCTCTCAGAAGTTTGGATGCCTTCCCAGAAATCTCAAGACTGGTGCAGGGCTTAGTACTGTGCCTGCAAGACAGCTGCATTCATTTTATGTAAGGGACTAAAACAAGAAGACATCTGGATACAGCCCTTCATGGGAATGCACAGGACAAACCAAGGAAGACAGGTTGAACAGATGTAATAAACTGAGGTGGTGCCAGGTCCAGAAATTGATCCACATTAATCAGATGCTCCAAAGACATTTCACTCAGTAAGGGAGTGCCATACACAGGCCATTTGGAAAGCTAACTTTAGTTATGCCAACAGATCTCATGGAAATCCACAATCTCTCACACAGCCTGGTACCAGGCGGTTCAAGCTGCCTCTTCTTCTTCTGGAAGGGAATGCCTACAACTCACTGAAGCTTTCCCCCATGATGAGCAGCTCTTTATGAAACAAGAAAACAGAAGCACAGAAAAAACTAAAAGCAAACTAATTTGACAGTTAAGCAGAGTAATTCAAATACAATTACAACAAACTTTCTCTAACCCACGAGGGGGGAGGGCTGTCTTAAAAAAACATCAACAAACTCTAAAATTAATCTAGTCTTGCAATTTTGATCCACATAATATTACATGCGAATTAGGCACCAACCAAAATAGCTGCTGTTATTATTCTAATCCATTTTTCTTTTAAACTGAAGTAGTACTGCTATGGACATATGTCCTTAATAAATCTGGAAATTAATTTCAGGCCTCACATTAATTCCAATTAGTGTCAAATTTTTATAGTGCAAAGTGACCTCAACACATAATGATATTTCAAACATGATGAGAAAACTAACAATTTCTATCAGAAGCTATTTTATACCAGAAGATAAATCTCAGTCAGAAATAGCACAGACACCACAGATCCTGCCATAGGCTAAAGGGATGATGTGCCTTCACTTTCTTTAATTGTATGATTAGGTTTTTGCCATGTGTAGTGTCTGTTAAATAATCTTACTTATTTCTTGCATCAGCATGAATGGAAAACACAAATAAGGGGCTAGTTTACATGTCTAATACGTGAAACAAACAGAAGATTATTACTGTTTAAACAAACACATTCCTCCCAAAAAAGAAAGGTGCACAAGCATCTATTTTGGATGCTATTCAAGAGAATTGGTACCAACTATGGTTGGTACTATCTCTGCCTAGAGATAGTAAAGCAAGGGTAAGAAGTGGAAATTGATTGACATGTAATATTTTAATATGCAATTTATTATACTTAAACATAAATGTATGTACTTAAAAAAATAATTAATAGATGCTGTAAGAAGCTGTATTTTTATATTTCTTCAACTTGATGACTTATCTGGTTCAATTAGGAAATATTAGGCTAGCCAGCTACACATAATTCCTTGTTTCATTAAAGGAGGTGCGTGGGCAGGAAGGGCTTCCCAGAACTGCACACAGCATAAGTGGAGATGCAAAGGACGGGAACATTGTGGGTGTAAAAAGGCACGAAAGAAGAGAGATGCTGTAGAAAAGCTATGTGGACAGAATAGGCACTAGACAGTACAGGACTTGTCTTATAGCTTGGAATCTAGACAGGATTTGAGGAAGGGGAGGTAAAAGCAGGGAAGACTGTGAGGCCATGAAGTTCACGGTAAGAACTCAGTCTGAAATTTCACTGACAACGAAGCACAGGAGAAACGCAGGACGGAATGTAGCAGTGCTGCAAATATGTTAAAATTGCAAGCATTCTTGCCAGCTGCTGCTGTTATCATGAGAAGCAATCTTGTGTTAGGGTTTATAAATAGCAACATGCTTTGGAAGAGACTGCCATTTGTACTTACGGACCACTCTATCATGCAGATTGACTTAGAGCAACAAAATCCCAAGCATTTAAGTACAGTAGTAACCTAAACACAGGGTAAGTAGGAAAAAAAACCTGACGCTAAAACATACCAAAAATACCTTCGTAGCACTTCCTCTGCTGTTCTTTTTCAATTTTCAGAAAGTAAAATTCTGTTGGGAGAATATCCTTAGAAAGAGAGCAGTATAGTGTCGCCTACGGACTTCTGGCCTATGGGCCACAACACATTTTTCTGTTTCTAGCAGCTAACAATACATTATGTTTCTATTCCCACTTTGTCCTCTCTCATTCATTTCTACAAGCACTAAGCTCTCTTTCGCATACAGCATTTAGAACAATATTATTATAATATGAATAGTAATGTACAGTATTTACAACAATATTCTTATAATATGAATAGTAATATTTGTAAATAAAAGTATGGCTTCTAAACCCATGTCTGTATATATAAATGGAGGCATCTAAATCATGAGGAAAGATCCCACACGATACCATGTAAGTGCAGTAAGCTGCAACGAGTCACCTTCATTATACACCAGGCTACATTATAAGCTGAAATATATGCTGGCTACAGAAACTGGAGTCAAATGCAATTTTAGAAATTCCACAGGAAGGTACACATATTAAAATATCTGGTCTCAAATTTGCATGTATTTACATATTGAAGATTCCTAAAATAAGTCTTTTATCTACCCGAGTCTCTACCTACAAGATGCCTCTTTTTCACAATTTACAAATAAAATTCTACCTACGACCTTGCATATGCAAAGCAATACAGCACATACAAGCTTAATAATCTATCTGAAATAATGAACAATCTGAAACAGAGAGGAGAGAAAGAAGCACATTTTACTAATTACAAGACCAAACATTCGATGTCTTTGCCACATTTCTGTACTATTTCCTGCAAAACAAAAGCATTTCTCTAGGTCACAAAGAAGTTTAATACCTTAGCGTTTACCAAATGTTACGAGTTCCTTTGGTACTAAGTATAAAATAAGTTGGGTTGAGGAAGTATTGCTAAACTCAGATAATTCATATGGCAAGAAGGTACACAGAAGGAAATACTCAGACTTCTAGGATCATTTATGAATTTTAACTCATTCTTCTCTCCTCCCTTTATCAATTGTTTTATGGTCAGCAGATCTGTGGTGGTCTTGCAATATATTAGAATGTGATCTACAAAACAAATGAAAAACACTGCACACACAAATCTTACAATGTTTTGCCTACTACTTCAAAATGTTACAGTGGTAGCATAAAACCAGACTTACTGTATAGCCTTCTTGTACAGGATCAGCATTTTCATATGACAAAAATAACCAGCACTTCTATTTCAAAAACATGTATATTTGCAACATATTAAAAATGTAGTACAGTTTTGCAATTATAATCTGAATTTTAAAGGAAAATTATTACCCTAGTTCATGGATATTATACTTTACTATTAAAATCATGTTCATTAGAGAAGCGAGTAACTAGAATTTTTTCTGAAATGTGATCAAACTATATGTGACTACACAAACAATCTGCAAGCATCTTGATCCTCTCACCAAGAAACCTTGCAACCAAATTGGTTACTCAGAAAGTATTTTAAGGAACACAACAAAATTCTTTGATTAAAAATAAATAAAGAAAAGTAAAAGTCATGTCAACTCCAGTGTTGTTTTTCTTGCCTTTTCAAACAACTGAGTAACATAATAAAACCTCCCTCGGGGGAGGTTTAGGTTAGATATCAGGAAAAGGTTTTTTAGCCAGAGGGTGGTCAAGCACTGGAACAGGCTTCCCAGGGCAGTGGTCACAGCACCAAGCCTGAATGAGTTCAAGAAGCATTTGGATGATGCTCTCAGGCACATGGTGTGACTCCTGAGGTGTCCTGCACAGGGACAGGAGTTGGACTTGATGATCCTGGAGGGTCCCTTCCAACTCTGCATGTTCTATGATTCTATAAAATACCTGAATAGAACTTAGAGAGATATTGCTGTTGTCCCTATGCAAAACTATATTTTCAAACAATTTTATCATGAAATGAAGATAAATAAGCTGGAAAGAGGGCAAAGGGAGAGAGGAAAAAGAGGCCCACTTTTAACAGAGGATGAATATCAAGGAGAGGTGGTGGAAAGAAAGCAGAATAAGTCCAAAAACTAGGTGACAGGCAAGTGACATAGAGCAGATCAGAGCCTCAGACCTAGTTTGGAAGAAAAACACAAGCTGAGCAGTGAATGAGATAGGAAATTTGCTCTGAGGAATGGAACTCTAAACTGGCAAAGCCATCGTTCCCTGACAGTAATGGTTCAGCACATAAGGAACGACAATCAGTTGGTTGTGATAAGTGGCAGAGATGCAAGAGCAAGATGTTAATGCTACAACCCTGCTTATGACTTGTCTGGGTGTCATTCTGGTTCAGTTCGACTTCCACTCAAAACCTGGGGAATGCCAGAACAAAGACCGCCAGTTAAAATTAATTTGCCATCTTTTTGTTTCTGTATGAAGAGATAGTCATGACATGGCAGAACATTGTTTTCCTCACAAAGGATCCTTCCCCCATACCTGAAAAATATCTATTCAGAAAATTCAAATGGACAAAAAGTGTTTACTTAGTGATACAAGGCACTGCAAAAAGAGAGAAAGCATATTCACAGTTAAGGCAATTAGGTTTCAAAGCAATAAGTGAAGTATTTAATTACACATTTCATGAGTTCCCCTCCGGCATGATCAATCAGCAATGAGGCAGCTGGGTCAGTTTATGGCATCACTGCTGTCTCCCATTCCCTCTTTTCTTCTAATGGATGCTATAACCTCCACAGCTTGAGACAATAAAACAGACAGACTTTAAGCAGGTAAAGAGCTTTCACAAAGTCAAACCAGCATGTTTGAATAGCTCAACATGAATAACAATAACAGTTTCTAAAGACATCTAAACAATTGGGACCAAAGGAGTAAAATTGCCCAGGCAACCTTGCTTCTGACACCTCCTGAAGTGAAGTGACTGACTGCAGAATCCTAACATGCTTTTAGCATCTGCACCTGCACATCAGTCTAACAGACAGCTTTGCTGCATGAAAAAACATTTTAAATGCATCAAAACCACAAAGAAAAACATTTTAGCTAGTATTAAATATAAATGAGTTTCCGACTGCTGCTTTTATGTTGGCCAGAAATAGGTAGAACAATTTAAATGTGGAGGTTTGGAGGAAAGCAGCAAAACCAAACGCTAAACCCCAAGCAAGTTGTCAGAGACGGTCTGAGTATTTTTGACCTAGTATAGCAGGTTGGACTAGATATGCAGTTTAGCTAGCAATTTTCTTTTTCTCCAGAGGACACAGGGAACAGCTGTTTGAACAGCAAACTAAGCGCTCCCTCCTACAAATGGCTATCTTAAGCCCCAAGCTTCTGTAACATCCCACAGAAGGGGAGGGGTAGACAGAAGCATACTTCTGCCTGTATCTAGTTCTACAGAGCCATAAACACTGGATACATCTGACTGTCTTCATGGGTTTGAGGTTAAAAAAAAAAAAAGATAAAGAAAAAAAAAAAGATGGATTGGATTTTGGGATTGCTTGGCAAACCTCTTGTAAGCATAGCCTGGAAAATGATGGGCTTCTTCAGCTGAGTCAGGTTGAGCCACCCCACCTCCAGCTGACCAGACAATTCAGGATCTGTCGACTTCTTTTTTTAATTCTATGATTCCTACTTTATTCCCTCTCAAGTACAGTACTGAGTCAACTGGTTTACATGCAAATTGAAAGAGATAATTGCATAAGGAAGGAAAAAAAAGAAGGGTGAAGACAATTTTCAGACTGCCTCAGCTCCACATTGAGAAAATAAGTAACGTATTGCTTTTCTTCAAGGGTATCACCTAACACAGGAAGAATTTTTATTCCCCTTCTGAGGGGAGATAAAAGGCATGAGAAAAGTAGATTCAGAGTGGAGATACAGCATAAACTTTTTTTTAAAAAAAGGAAACAGTTCATTATTCAAGATTTATCATCTAAAAGGAGTCACCCCCTAGGCAGTGTTAGAGAAGACAGCCTTGCTCATTTCTCTAATGTTTCAGTATTCCTTTCCTTCCACTCAAAACCATCTGCCTTCTCAGTGAAGTTCCTTCTGCTAGACCTCTGAAATACTTCTGGTTCATTCTAAAGATCTTCCAAAACCAAAACTCAAAAAATAATAAAAGCAAGAAAAGAAACACTAAAAATGACAAGTTTAAGAACGAAAAGTAAATCGTCTCTGAATTAAAGGCTGAACCAGCTTTGAAAGAAAGTAATTTCTGATAGCCACTCAAAGAGGCTTCTTACCACTAGTGGCCATCATGCAAGTTCCTTGCAACAAAACACAGAACCAGAAGGTCTCTTGTAGAAGATGTAGATGTGTGGGAGTCCAGTGGCAGACTCGTACTCCCTTGAGTTTTAAATTTAAAAATTATACACATATATAGACATATGTGTGAATACACACAGGTACACCATTTCACACATTTTTTCTTTATGCTCTTCTTATCAAATGGTAAGAAATTCCTCAGGAAAAAGAGATAATTTTTTTCATTTGTTGTTTAAAGGGAAAACAGTTTAGTTGTTCTTCACATTACTCAAGACCTGATACAAAGTCAGCTGAAATACAGTGAAGTGTAGGCTGGGAGGACATACCAGTAACTTCTTACTTTCATTCATGAAATAACGTGTTGTCTTCAAGAAAGATATATGACTTGTTGCAGAAAAATTCAGGATTACGTTTTCCTGAAGAACTGAACGGATGGACTACTTGGTTAAACTGCTGGTGCAAGCATTTAGATAGATTTGTCTGACAATGAAAAGGGGGCTTTGGTTGTTTTACCACAGAAATGAAGGGACAAAGAAACAAGTCCAAATAAGTGAAGTTGTTTATGCACAAGACACTAGTATTTCAAAATACATTATTAGCATACTAATCAACCAGAGGAAGAAAAAGGAACCAGAGACTCATTCCAAGTATTCTATTGTAGTAAAAACCAGACCAATACCACGTGCAATGCTAAGAACAGCAGATGCTCTTATATGTAAAAATCACAGGCTGGTATATAAATCAATGCTTAAGTGCTTTATCCTGTGTTCACCTAACACACAAGTACATCCTACAGAGGGAAGCATTTAATTGATGAACTAAGTCGATGAATTGCCAAAATTTGGTCGGATACATTTTAAGGGTGAAACACATGCACATATAGCAAAACTATTCTCACAAGACGGTCCAGTAAAGCAGAACCTTTGGTGTTTCTGGTCCAGGCACTGGAAATGGATACATATATTACGTTGACTTTTCTAGCTTGGAATACCACAGGGTGTGCACAGAAACTCCCGCTTTATAATTATTCAATGCTACTTTAAGCCACTTGAAATGAAGGAATGCTGCAAGCTCACAAATCGCTTTCACAAATTCTCCAGCTTATTAGCACTTCTTAAAAACATATATTCAATGTGACGAAATCGTTACACAGCAACCTCCAAGAGCAAAAAGTACTGGAATTTTCAGGGGGCAAAATGGAAAACTAAAGAGAGAAGAAATCTATTTTTAAAGTACAGCTTTTGAAATAGTTAAGAAGTATAACACTTCAGAAGGAAAAAACACTTCTACTGTTAGGGGTTTAATATCAGTTTAAAGGAAAAATCACACCATTAATTAAGAGACCAATATTTTGTCATCTGAAAGTATTTACCATGGCAAACAAAATACAGCACTTGATTTAGGAACATATGCAATGTGTGTGACTGTCTTCTAAGTATGTTCAATGATCAGCTGCAGTTACATCCCACTGAAGAGCTAAATGATACCTGATATCTGAAGTGCATAGTAGTTGAAAGGTATTAATTGCTTCTTCACATTATACTGCAAATCTCATTCAGTGCCTACAAAAGATACGTTAAGAGCTAAAAAGGACCATGGCTATGTCTACATTTGATGACACTGCATCAACGTTTTCAGTAACAGCTTTGAAGGAATACATGTTTATGGCCCAAGTACAGTACTTGTAGAGCAATGCACTAAAGTTATTCTCAAGCGCTACACAAAGAATGCTAAGTAATATTTTTAACTGTATTCAGATTAGTAGTGTTGCAGACAAGTGTTTTAACTAGATGAACAAACTGACAAAATGAGTAAGAGCAAACTGCTAAGTACTGCGACCATTTATAGTGCACTTCTTGATAGAAGCCCAATATAACTGATGTCGAGGATGCAGAAGCTATGAATTCTCAGCTCTCGTAATTGAAATATTTTCACTCCCAAGGATCATAGTACGCATTTTAAAGATGTTTTGCTTGGTTTCATGTACAATTAAGGAGGGGAAGAAATGAGTTCAAATAAGGAGAAAGTCAATAATCTTTAAGTCAGGTCAGTGTTTGAATAGCCCAATCATACACCTGCCAGAAATAAGTTGGTACTGACATATTACCAACTCAATAACCTAGAAGCAAACAGTAGCTCCTGTTCTAAAGCATATCAAGTTTAGGTCTAAATATTATATGCTAAATAATTCAACCCATTACTTATTAAATGAACAGTAGAAATTAAAAAAAAAATGAAAAATCTAAGGGTTGTATATTGGTGAAGACTGTGTCAGAACTCGTATTTTACCCAAAAATACTTTTTTTATTTCTGTGTTTAATAAAATGATACGTGACAAAAGTATTTATTCCCTCATCTGTTGATACCCAAAATTAGGCTGATTTTTTGTTGGATTTTTTTCTTTAGTATGCAGAAATGAAAATGCAGATATTATATACAACCGATGTGTGTTAGCATGGAAGGAACCCAATATGGTAATCATTCTGAGTTACACACAGGCTTAGAATGTTGCAAGGGATGAGACTAAAGGTGGAGCTCTAGTCTTTTCCACTACCAGCAGCCATCATACTGAGAACTATCAGTTTGATAAGATAAACTTAAATAGATTGATAATAGCTTAGTTGGTAAAACATACATTTATAGCATTTCTTAATCTCCTCCTCAGTCCTAATGCTAAAAGTAGTCGCTGAACAGCCTCTTAAAACCTCCTTGACCTAAAACCTCTGATTTATTAAACTGACTGCTTGAACACAATGTAGAACAGGACAACTGAGACAAATCATGATCCCTTTGAAACAATGCAAAGTCTTCAAACAACTGCTTTAGAAATATTTTTTTTCATATTTGTGATAAGTTGAAGTGTGATCACACTATGCTTTATATTCCAAATGCCTATTTTCAAGAAAACAGTTCTCAAATCATAAAAAAATTGAAAGCACATCTATTAAAATATAGTTACTATATCACTTTCAACCTTATGAAATGTTCCTACTCAATGTTCAGCAAACACAAATGTATAATATCTAATTTTAGAAAAAAATACTTTTCTGAAATGCACATGATCCAGTATTAGAGTCGTGTATATATATATGTGTGTGTTCTAATTTTTGCATTGCTGCAGGTTGATACCACATTGCTAGCTTTCAACACATGCTATGTACCTTTTACATAGAAGAAACATTCTCAGACTTTCAAAGCAACAGAGTAAAAAGAAATCAAGCTTTCAATGGTAATCTTACCAAATATAAATTTTGTTACAGGTTTACTAAAAAGGAGCATGCTCACATTCAAGGAAATCCAGCACATTTACAAAAGCTGAGCTAGGTTTTAAAACTTGCATCAGTACATGGAAATAGTATTTGTTCAGTAGCAATAGAAAACTCAAAGTAGCATTGGGAAAATTCATTATGAAGAGCCAATTTCTTTGTAATTTTACTGAAAAAGTTCCAAAGAGTAATAAAGAAGAAAAAATAATTTTACTTTAAAGAATATGAACTCAGCAGTATGCAAACTGAGTAATGAAATAATGATGTAAGTTGATTTGAAAATGCTCACTTTTTTATTACAGAGAGGACAAAATTAAAAAGACACTTTTTTTAAACTCATATAATGTGCTTTAAGAGCCACTTGATTCATACAGTTCCTGAAGCTGTAGCATAAGACCCGTGATAGTTTGTCAGGCTAGGATTGTCTATATATAAACTATATCGCAACCTCCACATGGTAACATGCTATTTTTATTTTCTGTAACAGCAAAAATGTTATCTCCATTACTGAGTTACAAAAGTATTAAAACCGTATTTTAAGAGTTCCTACTAAAAATATTTAAATATTAATTAGTTTAACATCTCTAAATTCTCTACTTTAGTATCCAACAAGTCGCATGTGCCAATACAATTCAGACCTGCATTCAATTAATTTTACTCCAAACTATCCACATCACCTAAAAGAGTGGACAAAAGCAAAATACACATTTATGAATGCATCTATTTTGTACAGCACTTGTTTTCATCTACATGGTTTACAACTATAAAAGAACCTCTGGCATGTCCCTTTAAATAAGTAATAGCTAAGACAACATATACAGATTTTAATTAAATTAAAGCACAAGCATTATTGAAATAAATGGCCCAAGGGCTTTTCTGTGGCACCCTGAGTGAATAGATAATACAGATACAAGCAGTTCCTCATGGAATTAATGCACAATGACAAAGCACAGAGCAACAAGCCAAATGATCAAAACTCAGGTTTTAAAGACTTTTACACTTACCCGCCTACGGCAGAAGGGCAGGCCCTGTGCAATGATGCTGATGCTAAATATCTTCATCACAGTTTGGTGTGGTAGAGGTTCTTTGGCACTTTTAAGATCAACAGGAAACAAGCCATGGTTGATGGCAGTTTTCCCAGGTTTG
The DNA here is from genome assembly GCA_013398125.1 of Aegotheles bennettii. NCBI lineage: Eukaryota > Metazoa > Chordata > Aves > Caprimulgiformes > Aegothelidae > Aegotheles > Aegotheles bennettii. The sequence continues at coordinate 719,562 of VZRW01004680.1, read as the reverse complement.
GACATTTTACCGTTCTTATTTTGCCAAGTCTACTAATAATGCAAGAACATTGCTGAAAACTTTGCTTTTAAAGTCGCGTGATTTTTCTTTTCTTTCTTTTTTTTAAAGAAAAGTTTCAGACTGGTGATTCAGCTCCCCACAGCCTGTTGCCTTTGTCTCTCAACCTTCTCCTGCCAAGTGTCCTGACCTGTCTGCTGCTCAGTGAAGTGCAAGCTTATCCTAGTATAGACAAGAATTAAACCACCAAGGGGCAGGGCAGACTGCTCCTGCCAGTCAAACAGCTGGTGGACCTCCCCTGCAATGTCAGAAGAGTCTTTCTTCAAAAAGAGATCCACAGACTGAAAAAGAAGAAATTAATAATGACTGCCAGAAGTTTTAATAGCCACAGAGGCTTATGCCTGTGCTTTAAAGGAAGAATTATTTTTTTATTTTTTTAAATGAGTTGGCTTTGAGCTTTCAGCAGGAGAATTCAAAGAGATTGCAACCTTCAGACAGTAGCAGTGTTACTGCAGGATCAGCTCCACCACTCTCCAGGGAGACTTCTTCTGGACTTTCAATAAAATTTGACAGCTAGTGACTAAAAACCTGACCTGGACTTTGCTGTTTCTCAACCACTGCCTCCACAAACACAACGTGTTGTTAAGTCCAAAAGTCAAAAAAAGGGGAAAAAAAAATATTGGGAAAAAAAATTAGAACCCCCTCAATTTAACATACTGGCTTGAAACGTGCTCTTTGAATAAAAGTAGAGGCTATTATTATATTTTCACCTACATTGTGATTTTGTGCTCCTTCTTCCTGGCCCTTCTGACTTATGTACAGTCTTCCCAGGCTGCACCTCCCCCTCTTCCCTGCTGCTGGGTGTAGGGGAAGCATCCAAGGGGCTTTGGCTCCAGGACTGCAATGGTACTGGAACAGTCTTCCCTCTTCTGGCCATCATGGGTTTGGATACCAGTATGCTCAGGCCATCACACTGATGGAAAGAAGAAGGGTTCCGCCTCTGAGAACAGCATTCCCTGAAGGATGTGGGGAGAGGTCTGCCTTCTCTTAACCACAAACCTGACTGTGGGCCATTTTCCATGAAAAAAGTTCTTACTCCATTGAACAAAGCTAGAACAGCAATGTCTATTACTCAGATTACCTGCAATTAGTTTAATTCAGTTTTAAATAATTTCTTGATCAAATTAGCTTTCCTACAATGCCTCTAGGTTCACACAATCCCTTTCTGAACCCTATACTTGGACATGTTTCTTAAAAATATATGCAAATTTTGAAAACCTTTTAGGAAAAAAAAGCAAGTAGAAAGAGACAAAAGCCTGTGAAAATGGCTTATGAAATTGCTGTCCAAAGATGCAAACGATCCATCAAAGCCCTTGTATGAACTGAGTCAGTACAGTCCAAAACACAGCAAATAAATGACCATTAAGAAATCTTACAAGTTCTTGTATGCACAACCCAGCAAAGATTTAATTAATTAACTGTATAATCATGTGAGGGCAAAAGCGGGAGTGTAGTGATGCTTTAATGCTTGAAGCACAACACTGTAACTTGACAAAAGACAGCACTAAAATACACCCGTATTAGCATCTCCACTTAGCCCTTTGTTTCCCCTTCCAAAAGCTAAGCTGTGAGCATGTCTCACTTGCACATAGAGGGCCTCCCCTGACCAAGCACTTGCTTGCAGAATGCGTTTCACAAAAAAAAACCCCAAAACCTATGAAATTCCCTAATATTTAATCGAGTATATATACATTACAGTAAGCATTCACTTATAACAAAATACCTCTTTCTCAGATAAAAAAACCCTCACCTTGCATATAGAAATACTGTTATGGAAAGCTGGGTAGCACAGTATTTTCATGCACTGATTCTTCTCTTTTCTACCATTCCATTTAAATGCCATTCTAAACCACATTTAGACATAACATTTTCTGCTAAAAACTCTTTTTATTTCCTTCTTTATACTTCATTCTATAAAATGCAAAACGCAGTTCACCATTAGCCTGTACTCAACAGTGATATCATCAGATCACAGTTTACAGCTTCATTCTGAATTACTTTGTATTTTATACAACAAATATTGGGCTTTCAATTGGCTGGAAGACTTTGGAAAAGTGTCTTGGGATCTCAGTTTCACTCAAAAAAACTTCACTGAAGCACCCCAAAGAGGGAAAAAAAGTAGCCTTGTGTTTCTGCTTTGAATAACTGAAATGAAGGACAGAGCCAAAACCCCAAAAGGATCAATTCACATATCCCTACTAGTGATCCCTCCCCAAGGCAGTGGTCACAGCATCAAACCCGACTGAGTTCAAGAAGTGTTCGGAGGACACTCTCAGGCACATGGTGTGACTCCTGGGGTGTCCTGCACAGGGACAGGAGTTGGACTTGATGTGATCCTGAAGGGTCCCTTCCACCTCAGCATGTTCTATGATTCTATTCTATTCTATGTATATCATTCAAAAAGAAGCAACAGGTGAAAATTTTCCATTTTATATGTACTAGTTGTTGTCTCAAATCATTTCAACAAAGAGGGAAGTTTACTAAAATGTAATTATATTAATATAATTTGAGACTGGAATAGTATGTAATGCGACAAGATCAGTTACAGTATTTTATAAAAAGCAAACATCAGATTCTAGTTTAATAAATACTCAGTATTTCATTTAAATGCATACAGAAATGTCTGTGTGCACGCTAAGAGAAACTGCTGAAATAAATTCAGTTTTGAAATATTATTTCATAGTGCAATTGCTGAAAGGAAAATTTGACAGTGTGGCAGATCACTATTTTAGTACCAGCCATTATTAGTTGATATCAAAGCTTAGTATCTTACTACTTTACAGGCTTACTCCCACACCACCCCCCCTTAAAAAAAAACCCAAAACTCATAACCAAAGTGGAAAACAGGAACATAACTTGGCCCATTCACAGATTTACATACAACTGGGGAGCAGACATGACTGAAGTATGGCATTCCCCAAGCACTGCTCACAGCACAAGTCTCCAGTCACAGGTTATTCTCACATCTCTGAAAAGAAAAAGCTCTGACTGTCAGCCCTTCTTTTGTGGTTTGAAATAAAAGTCTCCATACTACATCAGTTTTTCCTCAGGAACTTCCAAACTGTTCTAGAGTAATTCCACAGGGACACACTCCTAGCTGAAAAAAAGTATCATGTTCACATTCAGTGTAGTCCAACTTTTAAGTGGATAAAGCCAAAGTAGAAGAAAGAAAAAAAAACTCACACGTGAAATGCTAGATTTTCACACACAATGCTAGATTTTACACTTTACCATAGCAATATGGAAAAGCTTCAGTTTTAATCTCTGCCTGTTTTTCCCCTTCTTTATCATCGTCTCCCAGAAAAAAATGCTTTAACTAGCAGAACAGATCCTGTTGGACCAATTTTGTTTCCACTTACCAACGTTTTTTGGTGTTAGCTTTGCTACACATTATCGACTGTAGGTATTATTGTCTTAAGTAATGTTTAAAGGCCCCAAGCTATGCTGTATAGCTATAAGCTTTTAATAAGTGAAAGTCCTTAGCCTGAAAATACAACAAGGTCTAATTTAAGCAATAGGAGGGTGTAACAGGAAGACAAAAATGGATAGGGTTGGCTATCTTAGAAGTGTCAGGAATATATTGCATATACTAGATATCACTTATTTTTGTATACATTACACATGTAATTCTAATTTAAGCTCTAAATGTAAAGGTTAAAGATTCACTCTGTTGCTTTTATCTTTAAAAGTGTGTATTTTTAATATTATATAGGGTGTATAATGTGAACAAATGTGAAACTACAAAAATTTGAGCTTTAATGCTTTATAGTATTTTCCTCTAATATCCTGTTTCTAAACAAAGTGAGGCTCGTTTCCAATGATGATCTTTTAAGTGCCTGCCTGATCATGTTTGAAATCAAATCACTTCATTTAGATGCATAAAAGTTCCTAAAAACTTGAGTTTGAAAATACTAGTTTGAGATTGTCATGGACTATTAACTATAAACTTAAGAATCCAGAAGACTCCTCTTTCTTTTTTGGCTGGTCCAGTGAAGAGATGTCTTTGTAAAATTAAAGCATGCAGTAAGCAATAATAATTTTTATATCTTCCAGTCAGAGTAATTCAAAGTGATCCTGCTTTTTGGGAGAGGAGTTGTTTTTCAGAATGCAAATGTTACGAAATTAACCAGTTCTTTCAGTACACTTCACTTAGGAAGGCCATGGTTTTAAGGCATGGATCTAAGAATTTATCCAAACAATGAAAAACAGCTTACTCAAATTTTACAGAATCTTCTCCTAGAGCTGACAACTGTTTTGCATATTAACATTACTAGAAAAAAAATAAACAAAATTTTCATACGATGATGGAACAGTGCAAGACCTAAATGAAATATCTGCAAGTACAAAAAGATTAAAATGCAGAAAGCAGAACCCCAAACAGTTTTTCCAGTTCTTAACATCAGTGAACAGCTGCCCCCAAATGGATAAAACAGAGCACTGCACATTTTAAAAGTCACCTCAAAATAATAATAGTAGCATAATAAACCTTTGAATATATTTGATAATATATTTTCTAAATACCAGTTTTAGTAAGCTCTGCATATTGCCTTATTGCTCCCCTGATAACCACGCTGGTCCCTGCCCATATGTAGAAAGAGTGAAAACCATTTTGTTAGCAAAGCAAGACAGTCTGTACTACGCTGGTAACTACTCCTATCTAGGAGCCTGGCCACAAGTTTATTTATGTAAGGGATTTCTAATACAAATAGTTCCCAAATGATACATTACACATTATCCTGCTTTGCACATGCAAACAAATAAGCTGTATAGAAACAAGGCACTGCTGTACCAAAATAACTGCAACTCTATGAGCGGTGCTGCACAGACAAGAACACTGCTTTAAAGAGTCTCCATCATACCCAGGATTACTCAATACAAAAATCTGCATGCATAAGAACCCATAACTACCCAGAGGCCAGAAGAAGGTATGGGAAGAATCAATGGAGAGGATAATTTTGATTTCACAAGATCAGAATTTCCTAAAAAATATATACTTGAATAGTATACAGAAGGGGCAAAACTACTCATTAAACATGCAAACTGACAGCTTTCCCTGTACCTCCTAGAAAAAACAAGTGTAGACCTGTTGTACCATGAGCAACAGAACAACCAACGCCCGGCTCCAGGTGAGATCGTCATGCCAGTTTAAACTGTGCCTGAACTACACTACAGCTTCTCCAAGGCCTTACAGTCCCAAAGCATCAGGGGACCTACATGGAAAAGAAAATCTGAACAGTCCAGCCATAGCTAAGCTTCATTTCAGGTTTTATGCCTTACTATGAGTTTTCACTAATAAATGGCTACTATGGGGTAAAGTAAGGAACAAACATCAACTGAACCTGTTTACATGGTCAGAGCAAACCCCAGTTCCACAAGGATTCAGTGATGCTTAACCACGTGATGGTCATCCTGTAGACTTCTTCCTCAGTACATGCATTAATAAGCCCCTCCCTTTCCTACCTACCCTATAGTTAAGCTGAAAACTTCTGTAATCGCAATCTCTCTCTTTGTCAAATTGAGTGAAAATTAGTCAAGAGATTCATAAACTCCAGAAAGGAAGACAGACAATTAAAGGTGATGTCTCAACTGCACAAGCTTTGTTTCCTTTGGCAATAAAGCTTAATAATATAGTGAAGGAGAATTCAGATTTTCTTAACTTGGACTTCGATCATACTTCCTGGTTATAATTCTGGCTCTGGAATTGTATTGAGGCATGGCCGTTAGTAACTACTGTGATGGAAGAGGTTGGTACCTAAAAGAAAAACACACTCTAAAACGTTTGCCATGGAAGAGCAAGGAAGAGATACACCTTTCACAGCTGCTGGTGAAAGATGGTACAACTTGTATGACACATCTATACTGAAAAAAAATTATAAAGGTTCAAATAAATATAGATAAGGATGATAATAAAGCTGCTGCTTCACACTCCACAAGATAACACTCCTCAGAAATCCACTAGCAGAGGCCAAGGAAGATACAAAATATCAAGTATATCTGCAAAGGGGAAATCATTAGATAAACATATCTACTAGACATTTTCCATTCCTATGTGCATGCTCACATCTGTTTAAGTATCCTTGTATCTAAATGTGAATGCGTGGAGAAATGAAATCATACTCAAGTTTGATCTACTGCATTTTAATACTTGTGTATGGCACTTAACTGCATTAGCATTGCCTGATGGGGAACCCAAGGAGTAGGTCAGACTAACCAACAGCAACGGTTCACTGACTGCAACCACCAATGCAAACGAGTTTGAATGACTGTCAGTAAAAACCAGCAGATCTCCACTGGATTTGTTTGGTCCCACAGCTGACCTTCTTTGGAGCTGAAATTAGATAAGCAGGTCAGCTGGAGATTCTAGTAGCAAAAGGAGAAGAGCAGCACGTCCCTTCCTTGCTCTGGCCATTTGATACCAAACTCTTCCTTAAACTGGTGGTAGAACTTGTCAGACTTGTGAGCTTTTATATGACTCCAGTAAGTAGGATACCTGAAAAGCCTCAATTTTTGTTCTCACCGAGTTTGTTTTCCACTAGATTAGCAATCGTACACAGCTCACAAAGCAGCTAGATGTATAAGACAAACACAAGATGAACAGCAGAAGTGTTTGGAAGTGGACAGTAGTCAAGACCTTCATCTTTGGACAACAATGAGCTATTAGATCACCTCTCTTTGTTCATGGATTCCTTTGCGTATGATACTGGACCTGAAGAGACGTCAATAATAAAAGCTTCCTAGGCATCTCAACAAGCAGAGAATTTCACCTTAAGAGAAAGGGAAGGGAACATGCAGGTACACACAGCTACAGGTGTGGAATCTGCACTCAGTCACAACGGTACTAGTGCAAAAGAGCATTTGGCAAATTACAAGGGACCATTTGCACAAGCTAACTTTTTGTAAGGTCACAAAGTGTTTATGAAAGAAATATATAGACTGTCTAGCAAATTGCTTATTGGCAATACTATGTAATATCAACATTAATAACACTATCATATAATTTAAACATATACTTAACCACGCACATTTTTAAAAAAACAACTCCTATTATATTTAGACATCCTGTAAGTGTACATTACCATTTGTAACCAGGTCTATATTATCTGGCTCTACTCCACAAGCCTCCTAACTTTATTTACTGTACTATGGGGTCTTATCATTGTCACTTTTTTAAAAAAAAAACACAAAAAATATCTTTGAAGTATGTTTTCATTTCTTCATTAAACATTTCAGAAAGTATTCCAGGTATGTAACAGAAATCCAGCTGCATCATCTTGCGTCTTACAAATATTCCAGAAATGTCTGCCCAGTCCTCACTGGTTATAATATGACTTGATGGATAAGCAAGTTTAACTCTTCGGTTTAGTCAGAGCTGCACCAGCTGTTGAAAAGAATTGCTACAGCTGCTCTGCTTGAATTTATTTGCTGACCACTTATGCTGTTGTCGCACCTTTAAATAAAGCTGAGACAAGAATTAAGAACTACAACAACAGGTAGCGAAGTCATGCAATATTTAACACTGGATTAAAATGCAAGTCAAATTCTCAGCTGAGGATAAGTTGAGGGAAGGGAAAGCAGGTGTGTCTGTTAGTAAGTAGACTGCTTTTATGAAAAAAGGAAGATAGGACACTGCACTGAAAAATTAGTTTTCAGATGGCAATTCAGATTTTCTTACCACTGTATCACTTCTCCATATAAAACACAAGACTCAATGAGAAATACTCTACTTATATACATACATGCACAAAATATACACAATGCAGTGCCAAAGTAATTAAAACATGACTATCAGTTTTTTAATGGTGTCCAAAAAGCACAGCCAAAAATGAGTTTTGGACTTAGAATTTTCTTCCTTTCAACATATTAAATGGAAAAAGGAACCATACCCAAAACATCAGAAAGGTGTTAGAAGTATTTCTGCCACCTAACACACCTAAAAAAAATATTTTTTTCTTCAGTAGTGAAAAATTCTGTCCAGATAATGTTTACCCAGCACTAAAAAAAATGTCTTGTATAAAGCCAGACAACACAGTAAACCAGTTCATATTAGCTATATTGTCTATTGCCAAAATAAAAGGTTGAACAATGCAGAGTATTAGATTTTGTATATTTGAAAGAACATAGACATCAAGGTCTCTTGATACAAGATTGTGTTTTTCTTACTAGAACTGTAAAATACATATACAGCTAACAAATGCAACAACCAATTGTCACACTGGCATTCACTTGATAGCACCAAATTGAGCTATATAATCCTTTTCAGCTGGTTAACAGCATACTGCAAAGGGGTATGAGGCTAATTATAAAGCTCAAGGTATGTGAAGTAAAGAATGCCTGGACTACAGAAAAAAGCAGGTAGCCTCTGGAAGGGGTGGAACTCTTGGTTGGTGTGGTTGCCACCTTCATCTTTTATTTGTCTTCTTTCCTTTTTTTTTTTCTCACCTATTTTTTTCTTCTTAGGGGACGGGGAAGCCTTGCCTGTATTTTTATTTAACAAACACTGGCTTTCTCTAATTTTTCAAATATCACTTATTATTTAAAATGCTTATAAATATTTAATAAAAATTGACTTTTTGTATATGGACAACCAAATGCTGCTTTGAGTTCACTGGCTCTCTGATACTCTGACTTCAAGCCCTACCAAGCAAAGAAATGCAGTGAAGCAGTACCAAAGTCTGACTGGTGCAGCATAGGAAGAATTTCAACAGTCTGTCCACCAAAATGCATACAGGCATGTAAACACAGCATTTAGCATACTTGTTGTAGGACATGCAATACTAGTGGTTTACACCAAAGCCAAAGATTGCGCAGATGGGTGAATGCCTCAGGGTACCAACTGAAAGTGTCCTTGCCTTGGATTAAGTCCAGCTTGAAGAGAAGGAACAATGTTATTACATTTGGCAGGAACAAAGGATCCATAATGAATGATTGTAAGTCTGATTTCTTCTATTTAGCTGTGTCACTTCCAGTTTCTTCATTTTTACTTAATCATTTTAATTAAGTGAATTATTTTGTGTTTTAGAAAAATCTGACCAAGGGATCAGAACTGAAAGACTTATAACATTGGTAAAAAGAGTGTTCATTATTTGTTGGCCTTTAAGTTTTTTTAGTACTCAATATATTTGGGTCCATAATGATCACAGTAGCTGCCATCCTTAAGGGACACTCCATAATTCAAGTGAGAAGAACAAAAGGTCTCCTGCCCACTTCCAAACATAGATAACCACTGGTTGGATGAAAGTGGATAAGAAAGTGGTTTGCACTTACAGGAAATGTTGCTCATACTTTACTTAAAAGTAGTAATGACTTATAATGATGATCAAGTTGGAATTTGTCCCTGTTGGCAATGCGTGGTGGCAGCAGGTACATTTCCATTTCAGCATGGGCACCAGGAATTGAACAAATGTATTAAAATGTAATAAGCATTAACAGAGTAATATTTCACGATACAGATGAAAAACATGGTCACTGTCTATGAACTTCACTGAGTATTACTAAAATTCACAATTTGTCCCTTTCATATTATGCAATATACAGTCAGATAGTAAAGTCAGTAGAAAACATCAGCTTCTAGTAAGAAGAAACATAAAAAGTAGTAAGGTGCTACAAAGAAATGGTTGACTTGGACCACCTTGACTTGGGTCTCTACACTTCCTTAGTAATTGTGTCCTTCTCAGATCGTCTCCCCTCTTCCCAATTCTTGCTGTTACAAACTAAAGAAACAAAATTTAAAATTAGCAAGAGGAGAAGAAAGAAAAAATAAGAGAAGCAAGAAGTGAGAACAGAAGAGATACCCAACAGTAATATTTTCCACTTGTAGTTCAGTGATCATTATAGATATGGCTATAGTGCAGTCTATACACAAGAATTCATTATTTTCACCTTCAAAATCTCAATACTAATTAAGTACACATAACATTACATCATAAGGTGTACTACACAGAGTCAACGCATACAAAGTTTTATAGAGATTGATTATTTTTTTTAACAAAAAGCACATTTTATGGTAATTCAGTGAATTCCTGAACTTGTTTGGCCAGGACAGAATGGGCAGAACTCTAGCAAAATCTGCATGAAGTTGAAGTTTAGACAGAGTTTTCCCTAATCACACTATGGAGAAGAAGGGAGAAGATGCTTGAGACAAAGAGAACAGTTTATAGTATTGTTGGTTCTACAATTTACAGGTATTTTTCTAATAGGAATTTCACCAATAAAGAAAGCAGTAAAACACTCACATGCAACCTAAACAAAACCTAACGGCACGTTAATAAATCTACACACAATGCGTGTTATATCCTTATGATACAACCATAACTTCAAGCACGGATCAGACACCATATACAACCAAAATAAAACAGCTCATGTGTCAAAAAAAAATAATAATTTTGTCCATAGACATTAGATGCCAGCTGTTCAAACATTCTGCTGAGAGATCTTGGAAATTCTAGGTTGAAGCATTCTGCCTGCTCAGAAACAATTAAAGTAGCACAGAAATTGACATTGTCTGCTCTTCCTGCCTATACTCAGTTATTTGTAAAGATATGTAAATTACTTTACTGTGCAGAGTTTACTGAATAGCAACATGTTCTGCAGATAATGAGAAGTCTCCTACAGAACGAAAGGACATAGTGCTATTTAGCAGATTACAGTGGGAAATGCATCAGGAAAAATGTTAGTCCTGCAGCAGCTGTTAAATGTAATTCTGGTCCTCAGATCACCTTCTGTTCCTCCAGCCCTCTAAGCTAATTTCAGATCTCTTAATTTTGTAAGTCTAAAACGTGAATGAATACAAGAAATATATTAATAATAACTTACGTTTTTAAGCATTGTTTCAATTTTTTGAATTTATAGTCATAAGATTATTTAAGGCTGTCCTTTTTTTAAAAAATTCAAAACCAAAAACTAACTCACCAACAAAAGTTTTACTTTCTTCACACTTCGATTCACCATTTGCAACTACTTTCATAACCATTAACATCAATTTCAATTAAGCCCCAAAAGGTGAAACAGCTTAAAATCGACACTCAGAGCAACAGCATCCACTGATGAAATGTTCACTAAATGCAGCTGTATCACTATGGACTGGAGATATTTGGGCTAATGCTCACATCAGGCAACAGCACCTGCCACATAGTCAAGAACATCATAAAGATCAAATGGCATATTTAAGGGGGGCAGAGCCCCCAAATGTATTTTTTAGGCAAGCAATGTATCCCAACAGGGTAAGCATGCTGTTGGTATTTTCAAGCATATTTTCGTGATTTCTACTTCATGATGTTGTTATGATATTGGCGAGTTGAAATGGTATTTACTGCAATTTTTTTTTTTAAGCTCATTTTTATTTTGAGAACAGAGATCCAGAACAAAAAACACGTTGGCTCCTAAACTAGACCAATCTCAAAACCTATGAAAAAGTGTGCAACTACAAGACAGTGCTTCAAGTAGCTATCCTGAAGATACCAGATTAATTTATTCTGAACAAAGCCACCTAGAAAACTCGGATAGAGATTTGAATCACACAGGCAAGTTCCTTTCCAATATTTACCTCTAAGGAGCTCTGCAGAGGCCAAGCAACTAAAAGACAATTCAAGACAATGCAACCTTGTGGCAATGCATCAGTTCCAAGCAAGTCTAAACCAGGAGGCTGTTTCCCTCCCCAAAGGTGGCTGCTCTAGGGAACTGCTGGAAACATGCCTGTGAATAAACAACCAATATGGCTACAAAGGCATCACATCTGTGTTCAGAACAAAAACTGGACATGTCTGGTAAGAACCACCAGGAAATAAGGAAGGAATACACGCAGAGTGGCAGGCTATAGCTTCACTGCAAAGAGGGTACAATTGTACATAAGTCAGATACATGCACAGACAAACCTGGCACAATCAAAAGCTTTGTAGCTTTATTTTCCAGCATGCCTAGTTGAGGTAAATCCCTTGACCGGAACTGAAAGACTGACTTTAATTATTGGCACAGAAGTAGAAAATTGCTTGTGCCTTACTCAGCTCGGTCTTTAGTCTAGTAAGCAACTGCTGTAACAGGAATCTAAATGAGAAACTAAATAAGCACTACCTCTTTCCACATCATAAAACATGTTATCTTTCTGTAATGAAGGGAAAAATCAATTAAAATCTACTTATTAAATACAATCTTGTCATCGAAACTATGACCCAAACTGTCAGCATCAATGTTTCTGTTCAACTATTCTTCTTCCTTTCCAGGTACTGAGATTCTTGACTTTCCTTTCTCTACACTATTACTTACTTCACAAATTACACATTAGCACTATCATTTAATTCTGTAGTAATACTTGTAAAAATCATACCGAAACGAGTTAAGTCACCCTCCATTAAAAAAAGAAAAAACAGAACTTATTAGAGAAGAAATTCCTCTCCTTTGACTGCAAGTGACATTTTAACATAAGTTAAATTTAATTACTAGGTACTTCAAAAACTTTGCACAAGAAAGCTGAACTAGATGGCCAAGTTCTTAGATAAACCACGAACTATATCAGGATAACCACATTACTACAAGCAGAGCCCTCACACAAATTAGCAAGCTTCATACTAGGGAAATCAGCAGAAGAGCAACTACTTAACACCAGTTTTAACTGCAGGTGAAGGTGTAGGAGCAATTCTACTTATAAAAGATAGAAGTACAGCTAAACCTCAGCAAGCCCTGGAGAGTAAATGAAGCCATTAATTAACACAGTCAAGTAAAAGCAGAGTAACTGAGAAGTACTTTTCAAAAGAAGTGTTGATACTTGCAGCAAAGAAACATGCTGCAGGTTAGTATAGATGGGAAAGAACCTTGCCACCTACAGAGAAGCTGAGAATCTGCATTCCTTCCATGCATGCTTTAATATTAAACAAACTGCATCTTAATGATAGCTGTATAAACTTTCTAAATGATCCTGCATGCTTGGAATCATTAGGAACTAAACTGTGCAGTATACAAATGAGAGTGAAGTCAAAAGTTAAAAGTGTTGCTTAATATTAACCTCAGAGTATGAATATTTCTAATTTTAATACAGCCCAATAGGAAAATAACGCTTTGTACTGGGAGAGTAAAAAACAAACAAACAAACCACAAAAAACCAAACCAACCAAACAAAAAACAAACAAAAAACCCACTTTTTAAAACAGCAAAACTTGCTCCAAAATAACTAGACTGTCATGGTAATGCAAAGTAATTCTGACTGGCAGCTGTAAAGACCATTTATTGTTTATCCTACGTCATTTACTTATCTTAGCTCATTGCACTTTAGTGCTGCAGTTCAGAATAAGCAAGGGAGGATAAAATTTGCCAGTTCTTAAGTTTTTAAAAGAGAACAATGTGCAAGAAACTTTAATCAAGAAGGAGAATCCCAAGGAGAAGCAAGAGGAAAAAAACCCCTACTGCCAATGTATTTATTTGAATTATTTTTAACAGACTGATTCTTAACATGTATCCTTTTTGATACAACTTTAGCCGATTTCTTACTTAATTTAAAACTCTTGAAAGCATTAACTGTTAGACTTCTTACAAGATGAAAGGCATTAAGAACCTACAATAGCCTATGTGTGATCCCTGCAAAACAATAAAGATGAACAAAGTTTTTCTCTTGTGTACTCAGGGCAGAGAACTGTACATTGTATTCTTATCACACAAGCCATCTAAAAATGTTTAATACTTATTTCTGAAAGGAAATATCCCTACCTAATTTCATATACTGGAAGCAGTATATTCTTCACAAAAAATATTGAGTCCTTCTGTTCCAGTTGTATTTATCCTCTAGACTTAAAAAACATGCTTCAAGTTTTTAGCTGCACAAGCAGAAAAAACTATCTTTAGGAAGGAACAACTGCACAAGTCTCCGTAGGGCTGCAGCAAAGCAACAGCAGCACCCTCTGCTGCTCAGAAAAATGTTAACATACATTTACATTACAAAACCACCACCCCACATTCATACAATATTCCAACCTGCTCTCACTTGCATGTACTGCCCAGTGACTTACAGCCAAACAAACAGTATGGCACCCAGAATCAAGAGGATGCTACAATCAAAGCACATCATTTCTACAAGAAAATTAAGCTGCTTCTCAGCCTTTACTATTGTTATATGTAATACCTGTTACATACAAAAGGCATCTATTTAAAAAATTGTCTTATTACCTTTAGTAATGAAGCAAAGGCTCAAGTATGACAACTGCTGGAGGGGTATCCAAGTGTTTCTTGTGGTTGTGGATCCAACTATACAAGAATTTTTCATCTTCATTTTAGCTGATCTGTTTTTTGGTTCTTGGGAAGCTCTGGCTAACCAACAAAACAATCACCATCACAGCCCACAATCCTCCAACAGGCAAATCTGCTTTTGAAGTGAACACTAACTGAGAAAGTTAGTGGAGGGCTCTGCATGCAGAATGTCTGATCCCTTATGAGGAATCACCATCAAAACCCAAATAGGACAGAAATAACGTTTCACATTCATGTACCCTAATTTGCTAAGTTTCATGACAGCCTTGATAGAACAAAAGGAGATGAATGTTGAAGAAAGAAGAGTTTTGTTGAAAAGACTCTTGTTGAACAGTGGCTGTTGTCCAAGACTAAGCATCTCCCATAGATGGGCCCAAACACTCCTTCAGACATCCATCCAGACCAGCAGAGCAGACAAATGTGTTTCCTGAAACCCAGAACAAGAAAAATGGCCATGCACCACCTAACAATCATCCTGCTCTACCTGCTTACTTGGGTTTTAAAACTCAGGTCCTTACAGAACACAGGAAAATACTGCTAGTGCCTTCTGGTGTATTCTCCCCTCAAAACACAATTTGTGGAGAAATGTGAAATAGCTCCTGGAATCCCACTTTGAATGGCATGAAAAGAAGAAATTGCATGAAAATTCAAGATGGCATCTGCCTAAACTGAGAGGCATACGTAAAGATGAAAGAGAGCTACCATTTATGTATCTCCCAACAACTATTTCCTACACATATATAACTTTTTCTCATGGGCACAATAAATTGCATCTTCTAGTTTCTGTATAATCTTGAAATTGTTTTCCTCTTTTGCCAGAGACCAGCTTCAAGCATGCAAGCAGAAGTAAAAAAGGAAACATGCCTTGGTACCACAATTTGACCTAGAGAACATATATACCTGCCTCTGGAGATCTCATACTTGCTAATCAAATCCAAAATAGTTATTTTGCCTAATCATAGAAACCTGTGACAATACTTCCTAGAATGAATGCAGCTAATGCTTCTCAGGAATTCAGGGGTTTAATTTTTAAAATTTTTTTAAGTGATTGTTTTCTAACTGAGGTGACTTCAACATTAGACACGTTTGATATTAAAAGTATTATATAATGTAGAATTTTAAATAAAGAAAAACTAATAGAACAAAGTGGCTTGGGTATAAGTGATCATAAGTGATCATAACTTTTTTTCCCCTTCCACAAAATACGTCAAATCTAAGCCAAAGCTGAATAAACCTGTGAATTATTTTAACTGTTTAGAAATAATTTCTAAGATCATGAAGAAGCCAATACTCCTCCAGATAAGAAACGTTCACAGTGGTTAAACAAAAACAACTCATCTTGATGGAAACCAAAATCATCACTTAAAAACAAAAGATTTAACTACCTTGAAGATTACAGTCAATTATTTAAAAACTATAAAACTGGGAGTTGTAGAAATAGTTAAGCAAATGAAGATCATAAATATTATGATCAAAGTTATTTTCAAGAATTAGAGCAACCAAAATATTTCAGAAATCTCAAATAAACCTAACGGGATATAGAAAAAAAAATAGAAAAGGGAACAGAGTACAATCTGGATAACCTTAGGCTGACACCCTGGTATCAGTTCTAGAGAAAATAATGCAATGGTTGACAGAATAGGATTAACAGAGTTGATGCCAATTTTTCCGTAGAAACATGCTGGTTATCACCTAGCTCATAAACACCAGTTTTGATAAAAGATAAAATATTGCTGGCACAATATATTTGTTAATACTACAAATTAAAGATTATGAACAGTGGCAGACAAATAATTTAAATGTAAAATAAGCAAGAATGTTAACTTACATCAGCTATTTCCCAGTGATGGTGACTACCAGTAATACATTCTTGTCCTTGCACTGCTACAGAATCCTACACATACTGAAGGATAAAAGCATTTAAGGGCAGTTGGTATGAAATATATGATGCATTGTGAATGCATGTTTGCTTATGTTGTGGTTAATTGCTACATGACCATGCCTAAGGAACTCAAATAATACAAAGTCATCACAGAGCACTGGAAGTGGATGCCACAAATACAATGCAATCCATGAAGAACCAGCATCAAGTGCATGTTTTTTTTAAGAGCTCTGTACGTATTATTTACTTTGTCCTCCTGTGCTGTTTAATATTTTTGTATACAACAGACATGACAATATTTGATAGGACACAGATCAATTGGAGCAAAAACTAACAATTAAGGATCTGATGAGGTATACTGGATGTGAGAAAACTACTCACTTTAACACAACCAAGTGCCAGTTCTTGCCTCCAGGTACAAAGGACACAGGCCGTACTTATAGAATAGAAGGCTCTCAGAAAAAGGCTGGCATGTTAGACAAATCAGTCAAACATGACATGCTGCAGTCAAAAGTGTTATGTTATATAAGTAGGTAAATATATAGCACAATCAAATTTTAATTGTCACTGGCATAGTTGCTACTGGAGTTTTAATCTCATTTCTGACACCTACGATTCAAGGTGGATGTTCAAATAAACAGGGAGAGTGTTCAGGGGAGTATCACAACGAGAAAAAAATTAGAAAAATATGCCCAACAGAGACACAGTGTTGTTATTATTTACATTTAAAGAGACCTTTCAAGAGTGAACTTTATCACTTTACGT
Source organism: Aegotheles bennettii (assembly GCA_013398125.1). Lineage (NCBI taxonomy): Eukaryota > Metazoa > Chordata > Aves > Caprimulgiformes > Aegothelidae > Aegotheles > Aegotheles bennettii. The sequence continues at coordinate 702,629 of VZRW01004680.1, read as the reverse complement.
GTGTGGAAAAAAAAACCCACTTGTTGAACAGCTCTTCAGTACAACAAGAAAATAATAAATTGTAATGGTCAAAAAAGATATGTAACAGGAAGAAGGCAGAATAGAATAAAGATGCAGAAGTTTAAACACTGATGGTAACTAATGAACTATTAATCTAGACTTCAGATAGACTTACCTTGTTGGACTGTTTCCTGTTTTCAAATGGTGAGTTATTTTTTTTAAATATGCTTTAGCTTGCACAGAAGTCAATACAGAGCAGCCTAATATTTTATGCAGGAAATCATAACAGGTAACCTCAAAGACCCTTCCAGATTCCTGGGTGTTGCAAGTAAATGTTACAACAACTCTCCTGAGCCACTGGTCTTAGCATTTCAAGTGCACGTGCCCATTAATCATAACATTTTCACAACATTATGGCCATAATTATCTCAGTTGCTGGCATGGAGCAGTAGTATTCATATATCATTTTATAGAAATCATATAAACATTACCTAAAACATGAACATATAGAAAACGTATTTATATATAAATATAATGGTGTTTGTGCTTCTTGTCAAGTTTATCAGGTAGAATACAGCAAGCTTGGAAGTTTAAGTGACAGGTGGAAACACAAGCAGGACGTGGTGTTACACAGGAACCTTGCCATTTCCTTCCTTAACCACACAGGATCCCGCAAGGCCAATGGGCAAAAAAAATATGTGATTAGAAAGAGACTTTATTCAGGAGTTTGAGGAGAGGAATAAAAAGTAAAAGGAAAAAGAACAGAGATCAAAAAGTTAAGATAAGCTGCACAATGACACCTACAGCAGTAGCAGATGACATTTTATTCAGTCTCACTATTATCTCTCAGTATTTGGTAGCAATGAAAACTCTGTGCTGCCAATACTTCTACATACAACCAGACCAAATCAGCAACTGTATTGGACCAAGAATGCCGCCTTCTGAGGAGCCAGGTTTACATCCGCTACACAAACCGTAAGTAGTGGATTCAGCCATTGCAGCTGACACTGGTGGAACAAAGCAAGCTTCACAGGAGAACAGCCCACAGCAAGGGAGCAAGCAATTCAGCCAGAGTTAGGAGGAGAATTGTACTTGGCTACAAAGAAACATATCTGAAAAGCTAAAAATAAGTCTTTCAGGCCCGAGACTCCTAGGATGAATCTATCTTCAACAGGTAGAATCAGAAATCACTTGTAAATACAGCTGATGAGTCTACAAACACATCCTTTCTCTGCTCAAAAGCAACATATTAATTATTCCCATTTATTTTTACCCTGGTAATTCATTCATGTTCCAGCACAGCTATATTTCTACAATGTTTCTTAACACAGAACATGTTGCTATGTTTAAGTGTTGGTTTATTAACAAATTGGCAACCTTAATGTTGCATTATGTCAGTCTTACTGTGTAGCCATGACCTAGAGCAGTGCCAGCTCAAGCAGCTTTCTGTCAGTGCTGATCCCTCAGGTACACAGTAAAAACCACCTAAAATAAGAGTTGCACCATGAATCAAGAACAATTCCCAAATACGGTTCTCTATCTAGCTCCCCAACAGTCCTTTCAGGAGAACAGCCTGAGGACAGAGGAAAATGGCCAGCACCTCACAGAAACAAAACACAAAGCAACTATCAGACCACACAGAAATTGTGCATCTATACAAAAATCTTTCAGACAACTTCCTTCAGGCTAAACCAGCTTGAAGTTTCAGTTTATGTCAAATAAACCTTTAAAAAAGGAAAGAAAAAAACCTGCAGTCGTTATTGGAGATGACAAAAAAAAAAGCTTCAGAACTGACCACCACCAATACCTACGCTCCGCTCTGCCTGTGTATAATTTGAGTATGAATATTTACAGATCACTTCAAGAAAAAGCTTCCAATTCAGAGTCTTAAAAATGTATTTTTGAGTGTGCGCATTTCCTATATTAAGTTTATGGAGGACTGTCTCCCATGGGAGGGACCCCACACTGGAGCAGGGAAAGAGTGTGAGGAGCCCTCACCCTGAGGAGGAAGGAGCAGCTGTGTGAACTGACCATAACCCCCATTTCCCATCCCCCTGTGCTGCTGGCGGGGAAGAGGTAGAAAAATCAGGAGGGAAGTTGAGCCTGGGAAGAAGGGAGGGGGGGAGGAAGGTGTTTTAAGATTTGGGTTTATTTCTCATTACCCTACTCTGATTTGATTGGTAATAAATTAAACTAATTTCCCCAAGTCAGGTCTGTCTTGCCCATGACAGTAATGGGTGAGTGATCTCTCCCTGCCATTATCTCAACCAACAAGCCTTCTGTTATATTTCTCTCCCGAGGAGGGCAGTGATAGAGTGGCTTTGTGGGCACCTGGCCTCCAGACAGGGTCAACCCACCACAATCACATATGCACAATTGCTTACCTTCCTTCTTGCCTGCTTTGAGAAGGAAAACATTATAAATAATGCCAGGAGGGTCTTATGAGTTAGCATGTAAAAATATTTATAAAGAAACACCTTGATCTTTTGAACACAGTCATCAGAGCTCTATTCCTTAAAATATATAGGAGTACTTGCTCATATCAAATGCATGCATGTAATTCAATTATTAACAGTTAAAACAGTACAGTCTTTGTGGACTGCATAAATTCTTAATAATGAGCTCTTTAGGAAGTAAAGTCTTTGCTTCATTTTAAAACTAGTTTAACTACACAAATTGTCTTCCAAAATCCAGAGTTAACAAGGATTAAGGACACAAAAAATGCAGTTTCTCACCTTTGTCTTTATGTAGAATGGCGATGACTGGTGAATGGGCAAGTCCATGAGGCTATTGGAATTTGTGACACTGTTACTGTTAGCGTGTTCATCTTCTCTACTGCTGTCGTCAGACTGTTCAAAATCATCACTCTCCTGGTCCATTTCCTCCTCCTCTTCCACCTCCTCCTCTTGATCACCAGCATGTTCATCATCATCTTCGTCTTGGTTACAAGCGGATTCTTCATCCACTGTAATAAGTCTATTGTTATTTTCTTCTAACTGTTCCTGCTGAGACTCATGCCTGCCATCAAATCCAGGTTCTTCTACTATCTCCCCGTTCCTCCCAATGTGCTGCTCCTCTTGTTGTCGTCTTTGCTGCTGTTCCTCTTCTTCTACGACCCGATTCATCTGCTCCTCATCTACTTGGCTTGAGGAAGCGTTACCTCGAAGAGATCCACCAGTTCGTCGCCTCTTGCTGCCCACAGACAGCAGTTCCTGATTCATTTCCAAAAGCCAGCTTGCTACTTCTTGGACCTTCGCTAGGCTATCTGAAGATGCAAATGCCTTCACATTCTAAGGAGATAAAAAAATAAGTGGGAAATTACAAAAGTTACATTTTTTTATTAGATAAATAATTAAAAGCTTATTTCATTGTATTACTCCTGACAGTTTCAAATTCCAAGAAGCGAGAAATAATTTCTACTTGACTCACAACTGGAAAAACCCAAACGGACTGTAGACAATTTTGTAGCAAGAGGGTTATTTCTTCCATCAGTCTGATCATGATCTCTGTAAGCACCAGATTCTGCAACATTCAGAATAAATACTTGCCCTCCTAGAGGATCCACAAGAACCATTATTATTCATGTTAACAGAAGATCCAAGTATGTGATACTCCTTGCTAAAAATTGGACAAAGATCATTTTCAAGTGGCATTATATTTTCCCTCTCATTTGATTACAGGCTTTATATATTACTCATAAATGTTTAACTGCTTTTGGTCTTATGCCTTAAGGGCAGACATATTTTCAGGTATAATTGAAAGTTTCATTTCTTGTTACTATGATTTTCTTTTAGATAAATTAAAAAAAAATATTAATAATATAATCTAGCCTTGTCACTTCCAAGTCTTAAATTGACCACAGTGGCCAATTCTGGGCAGACCATGCAGCCAAGAAACTGAACATACTTTGCCTAGCAAAAATCACTATTAGCAGTACAGTTCTCCAAACACTAAGATACAAAAATTGTTAAATGAGACTCTGAGAGCTAAAAAATTGCCAGATTTATGTGCATATTAATAGAAATTGAAAAATACTAATGCAATTTCCAAATTGTCCACGTTTGGCTAGATGTGTGTGCAACCAATATACGAGAACAGAGGGATGTAACACAGCCTAGTTAGATCTTAAATATGGAATTCGATTTGTAGCTACATCACCTTTCAGGCTGGCGCATCATGACTCCAGTTCCTCTAGATTCAAGTGATGTGTTGAGTAGGTGAAGTCAGACATGAACTCAACAAGTAGTCAGATTCACAGGTTGCACATGGAAATGTGTGCAAAGAGAAAATAACTAGCTTTTTGATCCTGTACAGAACCACTGTCCTCACATGTTCATAGACCACAGCACACACTCAGCAGGCTCCCTTGTGAGAGAGAGATTCAGGAAGCACAACAATAAAATACTGGAAGAGAGCATGACTGCTGAGTCTCTGGGATAAGAACAGTGAAGGATAAAAGTTTCCATGAGTACTTCAGTACTAGGAAGATACTCTTAACTTCTCCTAACCTCCTGCCCGCCTCGGGTTTTTTTTTTTTTGAGAAAGACCTCTCTCTCTTACAGTTTAAAAAAATTAAAAAATAAAATAAGAATTAAAAAAACCCTAGTGCCTTGGATGATGGAGGTATGGAACAAATAAACCTCAACTTTGCTCCATAACATTTGTAAAAACATTCAATTTATTGGTGAGGAGGGAAGAACACACAAGAAACCAGCCCTAAGGTAATTTTCATTGTGTTACAGAATCACAGAACCACAGAATGTTAGGAGTTGAAAGGGACCTCGAAAGATCATCCAGTCTAACCCCCCTGCCACAGCAGGACAACCTAGAGCAGGTCACACAGGAATGCATTCAGTCGGGGTTTGAATGTCTCCAGCCAAAGAGACTCCACAACCTCNTTGCACCCATTCCCCCTTGTCCTATCACTGGGCATCACTGAGAAGAGCCTGTCTCCATCCTCCTGACACTGCCCTTTTACATATTTATAAACGTTAATGAGGTCACCCCTCAGTCTCCTCCAAGCTAAAGAGCCCCAGCTCCCTCAGCCTCTCCTCATAAGGGAGATGTTCCACTCCCTTCATCATCTTTGTGGCTCTGCGCTGGACTCTCTCAAGCAGTTCCCTGTCCTTCTTGAACTGTGGGGCCCAGAACTGGACACAATACTCCAGGTGTGGCCTCACTAGGGCAGAATAGAGGGGGAGGAGAACCTCTCTCGACCTACTAACCACCCCCCTTCTAATGCACCCCAGGATGCCATTTGCCTTCTTGGCCACAAGGGCACATTGCTGGCTCATGGTCATCCTTCTGTTCACCAGCACTCCCAGGTCCCTTTCCCCTTCTTTGCACTCCAGCAAGTCAGACCACAACCTATACTGATCCATGGGGTTGTTCTTTCCCAGACGCAAGACTCCCATGTTGTATGATAAACGTCACAGAAACACAATTACAGATGTTTTCCAAGTCTTGCATTGAGAAGGACTTGTAGCTGGGATCCTGCACACCTGTCCCCTCTTCCTCAGGGAAATGTTACTTACACCCCAAAGAAGTTTCCACATATCTACCCAGATGACAATTGCCCCCAAATAAAACCTTATGAGCTAAAAAGCAAAAATATGTGTTCCAAAGAAAGTGTCCACTAGCAATTAGCTCCGATCAATACATGAGAAGCTAATACTAAAAGACAATTAAGCTCCACATATCAAGGCGAGGACATGACGAAGGCAAGCAGAAGCTGTGCTCACTCCTGCTTTTACCAGTGAAAAAAAAGCATTAGGGCACTGGGTAAACATTCCTCCAACCTCGAGTGCAAGTGGCACCAAAAGTGAACATGTTAAATTTTCTATATATAGTAAGTAGCACTCAAGAAAGAGTTCTCTCTTCGTGGCATCTAAGAGAAATATTTTCACTTAACATTTTTCCCAGCAGCCTGAAAACCTTAGCATATTGGAGTGATGTTTAAGAACTCCATTTCATCAAATGTCAGATTTGGTTGCATATATGATCTGAGGTCAGTGCAACCTACTTCTCAGGCTTGCTACGTAGTTTGGGCATTACGAACATGACAACACTACATCTTATTTTCTTACTAAAAGAGAAAAGATTTGGATTCTTTTAAAGCATTAAATCATACAAAAATCAGTAATAATAATAAAAACAAAGACCAAACAAGCTTTAAGCCTTTGCAATCTATCAATTTTGGCTTCCACCATAAATGATTCTCTAAATGGTCGTGAATGCAGGGGGGCTGGACTAGAAGATCTTTTGAGGTCCCTTCCAACTCCTAACATTCTGTGATTCTGTGTGAATGAATCTTAAAAGTTTTAATCACAGTTTTTCAGTATCAACAGGCATTATTTCAAATATATGCATCAATTATTGGATTATGACTTACTTGATAAAACTGCAAATGCTGCCTTGTTTCCAGAATTTAATACATACTTTGAATTTGTATCTATAAGCAACCAACATGAAAGGTCAGCATTGAAATATTTCAGTAATAAAATGCATGATGCTGCCAAATGCCTAAGTGACAAAAATAACAGTATTGCTACTGCTAATATACACAAATAAAATTCCAGCCAATTAAAAAATGAACATACACTAGTACTATTATATATTTTTAATTATTCCTACATTTTTGTAGTGACCATCAATTCACAAAATTAGCCTGTCATGAGTGATTTCAGTTTTATTCTAAATTTTCACTAAAACTCAATTTAGTTTTTTCCAGAAGCCTGTAAAATGCATTATCACAATTTAATTACAACCAGTGCTATATCAGAAATCATCAATATGCAAAGAGGTGATGCATTTGCTAAAGAACAGATGGATGTACGTTATCTGAGAGATCTGAAACACTAAAGCTGCCTTCTGTCACGTAAGTGCTTTCAGAATTAACTACTGTCAGCTAACACACAAGATACAATCATTTCCATATATAAGGTAGATAAGGAATAAGAGAGAATTATTATTTTGTGGGAAGAAGCATATTCACAAATCAACTACCAGAGAACTAAACGGCTGTGCTCTCAGCTAGTACAGTGCTTCATCCATACTCTCAGAGTACTTTTCAGACAGACACCAAAACATTGCAGTGCAGTGGCAACACTGTGCATAAACAGGTAAAACTCATTAAACTTGGTCAACAAGTCTGACTTGGGAACTCCCAGTAAGTTTCATAACACTTGCAGTGGGTCCTATGGAAAAGCAAATTACAAGGAATCCCTAAGGAAAATGGAAGTCCCTGGACTGATGCAACTATAAATTCAGAGTTGAAGAATGCATCCCCCATCTATACTGAGGATTAAGTGCTGTTTAAGCAGAATTCTTCACCTTTATCTATTAAATTTGCACAGAAGATAGATTATAAAAACCCCTTTTTCACTCTCTCTAGATACTTTAACAATCAATTCATGGCGTTTATTCAGTGCAAAGTGGACAAACTAACCAACAGGAAATGAAAGTGCTCCTCTAATTACTTACTTATGTCAAACAAATCTGACAGCACACACAAAAAATAGATCTAGTATTCATTAATTTTTTTAAAATACCACAATTAAAGTTTCCTGTGCAAATTTAACTAAGCCCAGCTGTCCCTAATCTTCCTGTGTGGCCAGTTTTAAATATCCCCTCCCTACTGAAATCTGGCTCCAACTTTATATCTACCTTCTGAGGCTTTTCATCACGTACTTGTGCCCTGAGCTCCCTTCCTAAATGTTTCTGAACAAAGACAAATTCCATTTTCCCACCACATGTGGTCTACTGTAAGATCTCTCCCTTCTGTTCACCTGCTTCTATTAACCCCACAATCCTATCTCAACAGACCTTATCCACTCTCTCCCTATTTCATTGTCTAATCCAAACTTCCTTCCATGGTGCTACTTGACAGTCCCAGACACTTTGCTCCATTCTGATCCATTCCCTGCAGAAAGTGAATGGATTTTCATGAGACAATAGCTGACCTTGCGTGGGTAGTAAGAGCACAACAGAGCAATGTCCCTTGCTATCAGTTTGGGGGACAAACACAGAGAAGACACTTAAAAAGAAAACTTTGTTCTAACTCTGGGCTGGAAAGACAAAGGATTAGGTGATAGGGGTATGGAGCACCTATCTCTTTTGGCAGACACAGGGATAAAATATGAAATAGTACACAAAACCCACTAGAGAATGAGAATACAAAAAGCAGTTTAGGAAATGAGTAATTGCTAGGAAATTTACATATATTTAGCAGTACTTAACCTGAGTGATGTGTTAAGGAAATACCAGAGGTAGAAGAGAGATGAACAGACCTTTCAGTGCAAAAGTTTAGAAGAAACAGCTTGAGCTGTAAGCAGTCAGAATACTTATTACTAAGATTATGATGAAATATGTACGATCATGTCTCATTACTTTATACAGATTAAGATATTTCATATTACTAACAAAACAAGAGTCCAGCACTCAAATTACATTCTTCTTCAGCTACATTCCTACAGAGATTTTAATCTGCAGATGTTCAAACTCAACTGATGAATCAAAGACAAAACTTTCTGTTCAGTAGGTCTTTGTTCTGCTAGTGTGGAAGAATAGATTTTTCCATTTTACAGATCTATCACCTCTTCTCTTTACATTTATTTTTTCCACAGTGTTTCCACATGATCTGCATTTCTGCACATTTAAAGTCACCACAGAACATTAACTTTTAACGTCAATTCTTTATTCAGAAACAAATAACACTGTGTTGCACAAGCAAGTGGATAAACAAAACTTTCCAGCCATAAGTGTAAGAGCCCAGTCTCTTCCATACAGGTTCACTTAACCCTCACAAATAGCCACTATGGGTACAGAATGGGAAAAGTTGCAAAAGGTGCAATGTGCTTCCTTGCTGTGTACAGACAGGGCACACACAGGCTCATCATTAACACAGCCACCTGTAGGGCTCACGCACACACAAACAGAGAATCTGAATGTATTACAGCTAAAATGCATTCCACAGACTCTCTCTTTGCAACAGCAAGAGGAGTGTCAGGTCTTAATGCTTTAAACCAAAAGCAATTTTCTTCCATTCTCATGCGTCCTCCTCAAAAACAGGATTGCTCTGGCTAAAATCACACAGAAGAGATTAACTCACAAAGACTTCCTACAAAAGAGATGGCAGGTGAGAAAAAAAAAAAATCACTCATTTTTTAATGCTCCAGCACAGAGAATCTTGCTATAAAATGTACTAACAGAGACCAGATAACAAAATTGAAGCAATCAACACATAACAGGAAGACAGGAAGCCACTGATTCTTTTTCTGTAAACACTTCTTCGTGACCTTAATTCTCGTATTTGAAGCATTTAAAAAATGCCTGCATTTTCCTTGTTTGAAAAAGGAGAAAAATATCATAGCAAATAATTGGTGAATAGTGTGTTACACAAGTTATGTTTTCACCTTAAAATTTGACATTTAAGAAAATGAGAATTATCGTGAGATATTGTGGTAAGGATGGGGTGGAGATAAGAGGGAAATGAGAAATTGTTGAAAGCCTCCATCACTCAGCAATAAGAAAGCTGTATTTAAAAATAAAAATAAAATTCAAAGTCCTTTTCCTCAAAGCCATTTCCCAATTGACAAGTTATTAATACCAGTATAGTGTTATTGAAGAAGTGTGGAGCTCATGCCTGTTTATCAAGAATCCTGTTCATACCTCTAGCTCTCTGAAAGCCAAGTAAAAGTACAAAAGTTACTCTTTACCTGCATTGTTACGTTTTCATCAAGATGAGTGAATGGATATAATTTAGAATAAAACCACTTAAATTCCTTGAAAGATATCATGGGAGTCAACAATTCACAGTATGAGGGGATCTGTATTATGACTGATCTTACTGTGTTCATATAAATAATCAAGTTAATTTTAGTAGTTATATTAATAATGACTGATATACAGAAGATGGCTGGTTTGTCTTTTCACTAATAACTCAGAATTAAGGATTAAGCTGTAAAATGTGACAAGGTAACTATCATGTGCAACTAATGAAAAGCTTCCCTCCTCTTTTCCTCAGAAAAAGGAAAGCCAAAAAAAAAGCTTTGAGTTATTTAAAGGGTGCCAAGTTTTCCAGCAACTATTGAAAACAAAACAGGCAAGTCCTCCATATAATCCTCCATGCCTCCACTTAACCTTTAATAACAAGCCGTGTCCATTTTCTCATTGAAAGGACCTCTGTGCTAGAAAACTGAAGCACACAATTTTCAATTACCTTGTCTTGTTTTTACTGCTTTGACAATTGTATCATTACTTGCATTCCTGTATTAAAATTTTTACCTCTCCAATAAAAAACTCTTACCTTACATAATTAAGGAATGCCTATTTTTTCACAAATTAGATTACTACAAGAAGCCTATACTACTATTGCTAGTGATGCAGCACAAGCATGCGTGTTTCCTTGATTTAGAACAGCAAGTTTCTATCTGTTCATATTTTGGTCTCACGCAAACTACGCCTTCTATGCACACTATCAAGAAATAGTTTCTTGCCAAAAGCAAAAATTAGATCATACTTACAGCAACATAAACAGAGCATCTTTAGTCACATTAGTAGAGAAGCATGTGGGCTGAAAAATTCTCAAATTAGAAAAGTAGGCAGGCAGTTTGTTATACTGCCTTCAAATTTAAAGATGCTGCTGTGTGACTACGTGGCAAAGGTTACAAATGTACAAACAGAAACATCCCAACTCTTACTTCACGCTAGAATCACAAATCCTCTTATAGTGCCAACATGAGACTAAGCAACCCTTTGAACTTCACAGGTTTGCGTAATTTTGGGGTTGAATTCACCCCTTTTCCACAATCAGGAGGTTTGTGAGTCTGTGGCAGTCGTCATACCTTTCCAAGCCAGCCCAAAATCTCCACAGCACTAAGCGCTGTGTTCCACTTTCTCCACATGCCTTTCTGCCCCCAAGCCAGACCACCTATACCCCTACAACAGAAGTCCTCACAGTCAGCATCGTCAACAGCACTGCACATGGGGACCTCCCCAGCCACCCAGGATGGTTTTGTGCAGCTCAAGGCCTTTCATCCACAGAAAAGGAGCCCATGGAACAGTAAAGGATGACACAGCCAGTCTTGCTTTCTAGGAATAAATCCTGGTTAAGCTATGCTGGAATGTTACTGTGCCATGGAAAACTCTACTGCTAACACACATTTGCCAAGGGTTAACATTGGGCTGACAATTAAACGAATGAGAGATGCTCTCTATGAACTTCTCCCCTTCCTCAAAAGGGAAAGGAAAGAGAAGAAGGGAGAGAGACTTACAGGTTGGAAACTGAACTGCACAGCTTTAATGGAATAGAAATGATGGGGGGTGAGGGAAGAAATACACACAAATATATACAAAACCAATACATCACACACACACCCCCAGTGATGATCAGGTCACCCTTGGGAAAGTCAGCAATAGATGGGAGCTGGAGGCAGGGACACACGGGGTCAGGAACACACAGATTGGGATCAAAGGCAGACGAACAGATGCAGTCCTCCTAGGATGCCAGCCATGGACAAAGAGAGCTCGACCCTTGCGATCCCTCAGATTTATACTGAGTATGATGCGTATGGGATGGAATACTTGGGTCAGTTTTGGGTCACTTGTTCGGTTCGGTCCGCTTCTCCCCACAGGAAGGTTGCAGGTGTAATTTCAGCAAGTACAGTGACTTAGAAGAGACTTAATTGAAAAGTAAAATTACTAGAAGGAAAATTATTTCTGTCCTGGCTCCAACCAGGACACATATTAGGCCATGTTAAGGTACCAACAGAAGGAACTGGAAATCACAACTATGAAGCCCAGCCCAATCATTCAGTAACACTTATTTTATTAAAACAGGCAACGTGATGACTATGCAGAAACAACTGCTTCCTTCCCAAGTGAACAGAGATTTTATCCAATAGATAAGAAGATGCAATCACCAAATGCTGAAATGAGAAAAATCCAAATGGAATTCGGTATAAGGATAATTACTCACTGTAATAGCTTCCTAGGAAGACAGTAATTCTATCACCACCGTAAGTCTTAGATTACAGTAGAAACGTACTCCATTTTAGTTCAACACACACATTCAACAACTGCAGAGCAGGCAGCACATGCACAGCTACCAAGGCACAGTTAGCTGCCTGCCTCTCCCCGGGAACACAGACAAACAAGAGCTGCTGTTGTCACCCTCTCCCTGCTCCCACAGTGACATACAGGCAAAACGTGCTACCAAACTGCTGATTAAAACCTGCCTAGTTCCAGTGCAGATTTATTTCACAACCACCAGGCTTAACACACAGGCTAGCATAGTATTGCCAAAACAGCCTTAATGGGAATGTATCTTCAGCATCCACAACTGTGCTGAACGTGGCCCTGGGGCTGGGATGCATTTCCAATGGAAAAACCGACAGACTTTAGCAGTATGAGATGCTAAACTGCTTTACAAAGCCATTCACACAGTCTGTTACCTAGCGCGGTGCTGCTCTGTGAAGCTGCATCCTAAGAGCAGTACATAAATAACTTCCAAGCAGAATTGCTCATTATTAATGCAAATTATTCCGAAGGCAAAAGCAAAACAGCATTTGGCAGCAAGAACACTGCCATTAAGACGTTTGGTCTGAAAACCTCAAAGTGATTTATAGAGTACCCAACTGACTTCTCTGTCTCTGTTTCTTTCCTGTCCACTAATCACAAAAATAATTTTGGTTACATTTCCCCAAATTATGGGTTTTACTGATACTGAATAGCAATTTTACCAGATGGCTGGTGTCAGCTTCTGCAAAACAGTAGCATGAATTCTTGGACTGAATCTCCAATTCAAATACTGCAGAAGTTCAACACAAACACAGAATTACAGAGAACAGCAGAGATAGCAAAAAAAATTTAAAAAAAGGTCAACTTAGAACACAGAGCAGGAAAGATGGTAATCTTTAACTGAAATGGGGGAATAGACCTTGAGGACAAATAGCAACTAAATTTAGTTGAATTTAAACATAATTTAGTTAAGTTTAAATTGGAGGAATGGGAGGAAATTAACACCAAATACTAAACTCTTCCCTACCTCAGAGCTGTTTGAGATAGCTCTAAGGTGAAATGACAGTACACAAACAGATGGAAACACATACACCTTTTACACTGAAAAGCATTCTAGTGGTTAAAAAGAGTAGGATTGAAACTGAGAAAAGTGAGAATCAAGAGCAGTAACTACTATTTAAGAGTATTTGTATTTGAGCAATTTTTAAAAGTTTAAAATAAACACCCCCTTTTCAAGCAGCTCTTACACTACCTCTATTCACCAAGAATAAAAAAATCCCTTTACTCCCAAGAAGGTTCAAGGCACAGAACAATATTTTCAAGCCTCTTGATAAGGACTAATCAAGTAAAGGAGAAGCAATGCAGGTTGTACATGAAAGGTGCAATCTTTTTATTCTGTTCCGACCCAAGATTCTCCAGACTAACTTTCTAGAAAGATTGAAAATAAAGAATACCTACCAAAGATTAAAAAGCCATCTATTAATTCAAACACTACTTTTTTTTAAAAAACTTCTTAAAAATCCCCAGTTCTTCTATATTACTACAAGCACACAAGGAAGTGACAGGCAAGGGAAGAAGAAAAAAAATCTCCAAGTCCTGCCAAGCTATCAACAACATTTTCTACCTCAAGATCCAGAGCAGACAAAGCTTATTCCAGGCTACTGCCAAAAGTCTATTTTAATTTCATGTTTTCAGTTGCCTACTCTTTAAAAAAAATTTGAAGGATGATTATCTATAATATTCAGCTGTCACATAGTCCTAATTGATAGGGAAAAAAAATGAAGTCATCCTATCAGTACAGTTAAAGAAGCTGGGAGGAAAAAGGCTGTAATATATTAAGGACAATGATAATTTCTTGTTTGTGTTTAGTTTAGCAGAGTTATCAACTGAATTTCTGAGATAAGAAAATGTAGCTGGGGGTGAGGTAAAGGTAGAAAACATGCTTCATGCAAGCAACAGAAGATATTAACACTGGTGCATTTTACCCTTTTGGTGGGAAAAAATACAGCTCAGCCTTATTAATAGATATTAATATTTTTCAAAATTTTTCAATATTAATCATTATGGTTGGAAGGGACCTCCAGGGTCATCAAGTCCAACCTTTATCCCATCATATTCCTAACCATTAGACCATCAGACCATGGCCTCAAGTGCCTCATCAACCCGTTTATTGAACACCCCCAGGGACGGTGACTCCACCACCTCCCTGGGCAGCCCATTCCAGTGCCCAACCACCCTCTCAGGAAAGAACTTCTTCCTAATCTCCAACCTAAACTTCCCCTGACGGAACTTGAGGCCATTTTCTCTCGTCCTATCATTAGCAATTCGGGAGAAGAGACCAACACCAGCCTCACTACAACCTCCTTTTAGGTAGCTGTAGAGGGCAATAAGGTCTCCTCTCAGTCTTCTCTTCTCCAGGCTAAATAACCCCAGTTCCCTCAGCCAGTCTCCATAAGGCTTCTTTTCCAGACCTCTCACCAGCCTCGTTGCCCTTCTCTGGACTCGTTCCAGCACCTCACATTCCTGGGAGGCTGCTCTAAAAGAACAAGGAGTAATATGTATTTCATGAAGAACGCCTATCTTTCCACAGTCCCAATTCATCTTATGAAATGTTGAGCTGTGTACGTTCCATTAAATGTTGTGCAGTATCTGCTGGGCAATACTGTCTCCATTCTGAATACCATATTTTCAAAGACGAACTCCAAATCATGTACTTTATTCCAGAGCTAGTCAATGAACTCATTAAATGCCTTTGCATCAACATCTTATAAACAGCCTCTGATCTGCACTTTTTTTCCTTGAAATAAAAGTAAGAAATACAAAGAGAAAACCAGAACAATAGCGTTTACCAGACTTGCTGAAATCTGTTAATACATGGGTTTGTCTCAATTTTCAGCATCTTCAGCAGCAGAAAGACATAAGTAAACCAAGGTCACATACTACTGGGACACAGCAGAACAAATTCCCCTTCCCAGTGTCTCACTTAAAAGCAAAAAAAAATAACCTCAACAATTACAGTCTCCACATGGTATTAGAGAAAAGCAAATGCTTTCTCGTTAACCTCACATCTCCAGAACACTGCTTACCACACACTGGTTCCCAAGTGTTATGTTCTCTGTGTCACAGGGAAGCTTTCCGGCAGTAGATCTAAAATCTGACCTTGCAGAACAACGAGGCACTTGATGACAAACATCATGCAAGATTGCCAGGTTTGAAAGGAAGATGATACCCCAACCTGTCTAAAAGAATCTGGCTCTGGCCCAAACAGACTCTTAGCAGGCTCCACTGGATAAATGGAAATGGTTGCAATTATTGTTATTGATTTAATGCCCTGAAAATGGCTCTCTGAGAATCTTATTTCAGTAACTGATTAAGCAGTATGGTTCCGCAGCAGGGCATTTGCCTAAGAACCTACGGAAACCTGAATTTGCTTGGCCAAACTATTTCTGGGACCAGGAAAGTTATTTTTTGTATCTGCATGACCAGAGGTGAAAGCAGGTACCTAGATAAGAATGTCAGGTGGCCTATGATATTAATGCCAGGCAGGCATTTAAACTTTCTTTCAAATCAGACAAAGCTATCAACTCTAAATAAGCTGTTCCTGCTCTATAGCACTTTCCTACTACAGAAAAGTGGTATGAATACAAGCAGTAAAAATAGCTGAGTCCAATGCAGGAAAGAATTGACCAGATATGGTGAACAAATAAAGGATTTACCTGAACTACCAACTAAAAGGGATACTGATAAAACCTGTACAAATATAAACAATCTTAAAATTTGAAATTGGCACCATAATTTGAACTGATAAAAAATGGATTGTAGAGAGAGATCCTTTTTGGAGACTGACGTCATTTAAGATGCTGTTACTGCTATGCCACAGGATATCTTCAGTGGAGCTTCAAAGTCAACTGAGTGCCCTCTAACCCATTACAGAAAAAATTAGACAAGTCAACTTAAACTCACCAGTTTCCTCTAACTTATATGATGTTGCTGGCACTGGATTAAAAATGACTAATATGAACTGTTGTAAGGACAGCAAACCTTACACCCTTCCAGCAGAAAGCAGGTAACAAAACAGCTAAGGACCAATTAACATCTTACACCACTGCAAAATAAACACCCATAAACTTAAAGCTATGCTCTTTAACAAAAGCAAGCCATGCTTCATTGCTAGCATTATGGATCTAAACTTGACTGTTGTCAGAAGTCTCACCAAACCATCGGTCTGTCAGAACTGGCATGCATAAGCCACCGTTTCTCATGCCTACGCGCCAAGGCATGCAGGGCTAGGACAGTTTCTTTTCAGCCTTGAACCCATCACACAACAGCAGCTGCAAAGAGGAAAAGGCCCTGATGTCATTGCCTCGATCCAGCTTTACTGCAGGCCAATCTACATTCCTGACTTTTCAAGGGCATTGTTGGTGCAGATTCATGCAGGTGAAGAGTAATCACTATCCTTCCCAGACAGCAGTGCTGAACAGCATCAGCTGGATTGATCAAACACAGACTGCACTACTCCCCCTCCAAACCTGGTGTCTGCCCTTGCTGGTACATCAGGTTCACAGTGTCTCACAAAGGTCAGCTGCTATGCCACACAGCTGCCTTGCAGATCTTGAAGACCAGCATCTTTCTGAAGCAAGCAGATGAAGTTGCTCGGGCCCTAGTGAAGTGTGTGCTCACATTCAGAGTGAGAGACTTGCCTGATTGCTGGTAACAGATGGAAATCCAAAGCAGCTGAGCTGGTACAATCTCTGTGACAAGATGGTTTGTCTCCTCTGTGCCACAGGGACCCACAACATGATAGGGAAGGGAGCCTTACCAGTCAAACCCTGCCAATACAAGAGAAGAGAGCTCTGGATGCACTGATCAGGCAAGGCACATTTCTGGGTTGGTGGTTTATTTGCTAACAAAGAAAACTGTTCAAGAAAAAGACTTGCAAAATAATTGACTGATTTAAACCAGATTTTGAGGCCATTATCCAGTTCATTCAGAACACGGTTTTATCACCACCATGTTAAGAGTGATGTGTGGAACAGTCCAGCTGCTAACAGTTGTATTTCACTGCAACTGTTTCTACTGATAGAATGCCAAATTGGATGACTTTCTGAATAATACATTGGTTGTTGGTAGCAACAGCACCATCAAAACCAGGGCATCTGTATTTGTCCTTACTGGCAAACCAGGCTGATTAGGTTATGTCCTATGGCAGGCACAGCTTGAAGCCTGCAAAATGGACCTTACAGTAACCATTCTCACTGCAGCAGCCCAAAAAGGCTTTTAGTAACTATAAGGTTCTCTCACTAAATAGCTCAGCTTTTCAAACAGTCCTTCATTTCCTTCATTGAGGAAAACCAAATATAGTATAACCCATGTTAGCAATGTGAAGTCCAAGCCCTTCATCATGGCCTTCAAGTCTGTGTCTATTTTAATTTTTCTTATAATGCACATGTGTCCTTTCATGTTCTCGGGTGCAAGGCTGATTCACAACTGGTACCACATTCTGTCCAAAGTTCAGAAACCACATTTTGGTCACCAGGACATAGCAGTCAGGTATTTGGCTCAATAGAAGCAATTCTTAGGTATAAATTGTAAAATGGTACAAAAAACACAGTCGAACCTTCTAAGGCATTTAGATTTCCATTCCTATCATCTTGACACCTGTCAAAATACCTAGCAAATAAACTGTCTTTCTCCAATAAGAATCCTGGAAAGAAACTAGACTCCAAGAAAAGCATTCATTTCCTGGTGACATTATTCATAGATTTTTATCAAAGCCTGGCAAGAACCTATTTTCTACTTGTAACAGTGCATGTACTGGAATCCACTCCCACAGAGTTCATAGACATTCTCGAAGGTATTGCAGTTAACATGGGGTAATGGCACCAATGGGGTCCACCGATCTGCACTTACTCCTCAGACACTACTGAGATCAAGCATATGTTTCCAAGTTCTCTCATCTTCACA
Source organism: Aegotheles bennettii (assembly GCA_013398125.1). NCBI lineage: Eukaryota > Metazoa > Chordata > Aves > Caprimulgiformes > Aegothelidae > Aegotheles > Aegotheles bennettii. The sequence goes on along the minus strand of VZRW01004680.1, from coordinate 684,647 downwards.
GGTGGGCATTGACCTGAAACCCCTAAGCTCTTTTAAGTGCTTTTGGTATTTTGTTTCAATACGTGAAATAACTACTTCAACACTGAGAGCACCAACTTTTTTTTAGGACTACGGCTGTTCTCAGCAGCAGCTCCTATATTATATGTTGACTTCTCTGTTGAGGAACCAACAGTTTTTAAAGTACTGATTAGTGTAAATGTAGGTAGTTGCAGTTCTTTGTAGAACTTCTGACCCAAAGCCACTTTCTACTAACTACCCAAACAGAGTCTTGCATTCCTTGATTTTTGAGTCGGGGAGGAAGGGTGGGCAGAAGCCTGCTACACATCTGGCTTCAGAGGTGGAACAGTGCCAGAGAACAACATCTGCCAGGCTCAGCACTAGGGCTCATCAGAAAGAAATCTTAACAGATTTGGAGCTGTCTTTTTTAAAGGACTTGTTACAAGTGGACAGGAGGAGGCAACTGAAAAGTCTGATCCCAAGTCTATTGAGTCCCAGATGATAAATTTACAAGACAGAACACATTCAAGACTCGACTCATCCCCTTGACTCACAGTAGCAGGACAGCAGGCTGGACATCAATAGGTCTTTCTGCCACCGATGAAGAAACAGTGATTGGATGATGAGTGCTTCATCATTTATAGCCCAACATGGAAGTAGTAAGCAGCTCAGGTGCAGGCACCATCCATCAACAAGAAACAGTTGACTTAGTAGAAATCACACTACCAACCTCAAAAAAGCATGAGATTTTTATGAGCTTGCACAGAAATTCTCCTAGTTATAACAAAAGAAGTTGGTGACATCTCTTTGAAAAACGAAAGAAAGCTTCAGCAGATTTTCTAGCAGGACTTTTTTGAAATACAAGAGATCAATTTCAAAAGTCTGACAATAGGTTTTTAACACATTTTTGAAAGACCATTTATCAGGTCTTTTTCCTTTTCATTTGTGTGCATACAATTCCAGTGGGAACTGAAATATCAGTTGAACTTTTTATAGACAGATATATATTAGGTCTAAAACATGCATCACAGGGAAATCCTAGCCCACTGAATTAAAGAGACAAAGCTGCAACAGAGCACTCATACATTTAAAAAAAAATAGTAGTTTATAACAGGTAAGGACTAGCAGCTAATAGAAAGCAAGTGCTCAGCAAGCTCCCCAGCGTGCTTATTCTGCACAAGATTTATTTTGCTTTCAAAGTAGACCTCCTGACACATTAAAATAAGCTATTTAAAGAAACTTTCAGAAATAATAGGAGTGTAGAAAGACATGCATACACTATTCCTGAGGAGTAGCTCAGCCTCCCACAACCAACCTGCTTATCACTGCATCCAACCAGATCTCCTGGCGTACCTGCGCACATAAGCATCACTAATCCGCTTCAGTCAGAATGAGCCAGGTTAGCTTACAAGTTTAAATTCTCAGCTAAGCAGATTCGGTTTGCCTGAAATAGATTAGAAAGCACTCACACGAGCAGTCCCACGAACAGATTAGAGACACAAACAATCTCCTTCAGCAGGGGGACAGGACAGGCAGCACGCAGCTGTAACCTGTGATCAGCCCAGCTGAACCTGAACTGAATGCCCACTGCAGCCCAACAACATCCACCTGGGAAATTAGCAAGAGCTCACTTCAGATTCACAGTCTGTTCTGTTTCACAGCTACCCCATGCTGATAAAACCCACCAAAAGTGAACCAAGGATATCAACCCTAGTCTTACAAAGTAGCTGGCATCTACAGCCTAGGAAATTTGAGACACAACACACATCAGAAATCATAAGAACTGTACAAATGCTATTTAGAGACAAACTACTACCACTTCTCTTATTTAATTAAAATGTTAAATATTTTCCAAGGGACAAAATTATTTTATTGTTATTGCTGTTTGGTAAATAAATGAGAAAAAGAGTACTGGTCAGCTGGAATCGCCAGAAAGCTCCCATCTCACTACATTAATTTGCAGGCCTCCTGCTTCTTTAGGAGTCACTTTCATAAGCAAGCATCCTGCGAAAGCTCGTAAGAGCAGATAATTTTAAGGGCAAAAAATAAAGTCCATGCATATATCCAGATGGCACACTCACTGCAGAATTTACTATTTGGCCAGAGTGCTTCAGTCCCAAAATAGTTTTAAAAGATCTTTTTTTAAAAAAAACCAACTTCCTTAGGTTGTTAAAATAACCTCAGAAGTTTAACAAAATATAAGCCAAGTCTGCAAATACTCTGAAAGCACATACAAAGATATCATCAATTTTTTGAGTCATCAATATCAGTGGCTCAAGATGTGCCATGCAAAGGTGTATGTATTCCACAACTGGCACTATGAAAAAGGCTCTTTCTAAAGGTAAAGGATTCAGTATTTTTCCTACCAGTATGTTGCACTTACATGTGTCTGCTTTTGTTCTGCTACTACTTCTTGTTATTCACTTCTCCAAGAAGGTCTGAAAGAACAATTTTGCCTTAGCATTCTTTATCTACAAACAAAGTGATCAGTTTATTCACAGGGAGAGTCTGAGATGCAGACATACAGACAGGACAGCTAAACCATTCAGATTGATGATCAAAACTAAGAAACTGAAAAGCTAAACCTCTGAGACATATTAAAAAAAAAATCCCTATCCTTTTCTAAACATCTTCCATGTTAACAAGATTGTGCTCAACCATCCAGTGAACAGCTGGGTGGGAGAGCCAGGTGCTTTTTGTACTTAGAACATCCCTCAAGAGACTGCATCAAGGACTTTCCCACTATTTTTTTTTTGTTTTGTTCTGTTTCATGTTTTGTTTTGTTTTTTTAAACAAAGCAGGGATGTGTGGGAGAGATTGGAATGTAACATACTTCATGAAGGTGTAATAAATTTGACATGATTGAAGAACTGGGAATTTCTAGCTACAAAATACAGTACCATTGTTCAGCAGTACATGCGGCTCTTATCAAATCCTCATCAATAGGCAGCAACAGGAAAGATCACAAGTGAATGTAGAAACAGCTACAGACTTGATATTCACAGATGTTGTAATAAAGTAGAAGAAATTAAACACAAGTCAACCTACGTCAACTGAATCTCTTCTGTTCTGGTAGCAGCAATACCACAGACTGTTTCAAAAGCAATCTGGAATCAGCCAGCCATTAACACAAAACCCTCAAAAATCAACATTTGTAGATCATGCGTTCATTTGTATTTTATAAAGGACTTGGCATTGTAAGATTACAAGATGCGATGAGAAGTCTAGAGTATCTGAAGAGAAGATTCTTTGTTTATATTGAAAAGTATCTGCAGTTAGTTTGGAGCACTCATTTATTTGCTTATGTAATGACCACACACTTAGTGACTGTATGCTTCAGTAACAGTGAAAGACAGTAAGGGTAGCAAAAGATAGCAATAAAGTTGTGTGTAAAAGCTTCGCCCCATCTTCTGAAAGAAAAGCTGAGGGGGAAGTAAGACTGACATCTTTCCAAGTGTTAACATATCCTACAAAAGGCTCTAGGAAATTAACCTACCCCTGCTTGTTCACATATTACATTCACCATTTCCACTNCTTCAACCAGTTCTTGATCCAATGTTCAGTTTGGAACATTGGATCCAACCAGTTCTTGATCCAAATGTTCAGTTTGTTCAAGTCCTTAGGATCTGCAGGAGTAGAACAACTATAGAGCTTGCTCCTTAATACGCACGTATCACCACCAAATTAGTTACACCAGCAAGTTTCGTATCCAGTTTCATAAACATGAAATCCAAACGCAGATGCTTTCATTTGCACTTCACAGGGTAAATCTTTTCTCCAAGTACAGGTTTGACAAATACCAACTAGGTCTCCCACTGTTAATACACACATACCTTTCCAGAGAGAATAAGTCAAGTACAGCAGAGTCCATCATTTACAATGTCTAAAGGACAGCATTTGTTCAACAGGATTTGCAAACCTCTGACCAAGAAGAAAAGGAATATGCAAAACCAAGATATACAATTAGTTGCTTGCAATAGGATAGATATACCACTTATAAGTTCCTCCACTACTGTTCAAGGAAATTAGAAGCAGTAACACAGGAAAGTGGGACTTGATGAGATCACAGAAAAACTGTGCTTTGAAAAGAAATTAGAAGGTGAAGTTAGAAGCAACAGAGAATATTTCAGGCAGATGTGGCAGCATAAAACTAGAAGTGAAGTAAGCATAAGGGGATAGACAAGGAAAAAAAAAGTGAAGAGTAGAATAGATTATACAATATAAGGTCTTAGACAAATTATAGATAGCTCATTACTAGATATAAAGTAAACAGGATCAGAGCTATTCAGTGCCTGCAGACAAGAAAGCCCATTATTGATCTACTGTATTATGCAGGGCTTGGAAGAAGACGACAGCTCAGGAGTAAGTGTCCTAGCATATCCATTTTTATATTTAGCAACAGCTGAAACAAGCAGAAATGGACACTTCATAACATTAGTACTTGATTGTTTATTTTATGCTTCGAGATAAATCGGCTTTGTGCACCCAGAAGAGGAACGCTGTCACGAAGGCCAAAAACTCAATTCCTTAATTTAATAATGCTTAAAGCTTCTCTAACAATGCAGATGAAGGGAGTCCAAGTGCACCATAATATTGATACTGTCAGGACAAGACTTTCATAATGGAAACTAGCAATTAAGATGTTAAACCAGTCAGCCAGTGAAGTTCACCAACTAGACTACTTAATGTCTAAAGTAGCTGCAGTGTTCAGAAACAAGTATTTTCAAAAGTTTTCATGCGTCTGAACACCTTTTATTTGACGTACCCAGCACACACTTATTTAAATCTATGTGTGATCCTGAAACATAGCTAAAGCACAACCCAAGTTGCACATCACGTGAAAGCACAAGTCTATTCACCTTTGCATGGGACTCTTAGCAAGAATCAAGTTATTTAGAGCCAGTAGGACAGATTTACAACAGGAGCTGATGAGAGTTATTGACCAAGTAAATCAGCAAAAACAAATTCAAGACTAGAAGACTACAAGCAACAAGCCGTCTCCTGACTAGTAGAGACAAAACTTTGACATTGGGACAGCAATCAATTTTATAGAATAAAAAACCATGAAATACTAAAATAATGCCTTTGAATTTCATCTGAGAAAATGCAAATACTGTACTACAATCCTTGCATGAAAATTAAATCACATGTTTTGTCTGCGATACATTTTCCCTGGTGTGGATGTAATTTCTAAGTATGTGGAGGAAAAGAAAGTTACCCGAACTAGTCAGCATGGATACATCAAAGGGAAATAGTGCTTGACCAGTCTGATAGCCTTCTATGATGGCATGACTGGCTGGATAGACGAAAGGAGAGCAGTGGATGTTGTCTGCCTTGAAGTCAACAAGGCTGTTGACATGGTCTCCTATAGCATCCTCATTGGGAAGCTTAAGAAGCATAGGGTAGATGAGTGGACAGTGAGGTGGATTTAGAACTGGCTGGATGGCAGAGCTCAGGGGGTGGTGGTGATCTATGGCACAGAGTCCAGTTGGAGGTCTGTAGCTAGTGGTGTCCCCCAGAGGTCAGTACTGGGTCTTGTCCTGTTCAACATACTCACCAATGACCTGGGTGAAGGGACAGAGTGTACCCTCAGCAAGTTTGCTGATGATACCAAACTGGGGGAAGTGGCTGATGCACCAGAAGGCTGTGCTGCCATTCAGTGAGACCTGGACAGGCTGGAGAGTTGCGCAGAGAGGAACCTCATGAAGTTCAACCAGGGCAAGTGTAGAGTCCTGCACCTGGGGAGGAATAACCCCAGGCACCAGTACAGGTCAGGGGTTGAACTGCTGGAAAGCAGCTCTGGGGAGAAGGACCTGGGAGTCCTGGTGGACGACAAGTTAACCATGAGCTGGCAATGTGCCTTTGTGGCCAAGGACAACAGTATCCTGGGGTGCATTAAGAAGAGTGTGGCCAGCAGGTCAAGGGAGGTGATCCTCACCCTCTACTCCGCCCTGGTGAGGCCACATCTGGAGTGCTGTGTCCAGTTGTCTCCCCAGTACAAAAAAGACAAAGAACTACTGGAGAGAGTCCAGCAGAGGGCTACAAAGATGATGAGGGGGCTGGAACATCTCTCTTAGGAGGAAAGGCTGAGAGACCTGGGTCTGTTTAGCCTGGAGAAGACTGAGAGGGGATCTTATCAATGCTTATAAATATCTAAAGAGCAGGTGTCAAGAGGGCAGGGCCAGAGCCTTTTCAGTGGTGCCCAGCAACAGGATGAGGGGCAATGGGCACAAACTGGAACACAGCAAGTTCCATCTGAACATGACTAAGGTGACAGAGGGCTGGAATGGGCTGCCCAGAGAGGCTGTGGATTCTCCTTCTCTGGAGATAGTCAAACCCTGACTGGATGCAATCCCATGCCACTTGCTCAAGATGAACCTGCTTTAGCAGGGGGGCTGGATTAGACCATCTCCAGAGGTCTCTTCCAACCCCCACCATTCTGTGATTCTATGACATCAGAAGCTGTTTTCCAGCCATCAGTACAATCATTAATATAAACCAACTAAAGAGAAGACAAAAGTCTTCATGTATTAGTAGTACTTGCCTATATTTACAGTTGTAGCAAGTTTTACTGTGGAAAACAGTGGACTTGTGGTTCTAAGAATATCAATCCTGCTACTGTGATAGATGGCCTATCAAGATAAAATAACCACTGTATACTTACACATTATAAAAGAAGCCTGAATTTATATAGCAGTAGTACCTGATGACTTCCACAGCATCAAGGATATCTTAATTGGCCATCTAAGAACTTGCATTTTAAAGCCAAAAGCATAATTGCATTCAAACAGTATGAGTTAACACACGAAGTCTGTTATTTGTGAATAGAAGTGGCTAAATAATGTGCAAAAACTGCAGTGTGTCCTTACTGTTCCCTCCTCAAAAAACTATGCCAACTACAACTGCAAGCGAAGTTTGATGCCATCTGTCACCTAATTCTACCTTATATAATATATGTCATTGGGACATCTACCATAGTTATCCCCCTGAAAGTGATGGCACAATATTTAACTACCTACATTTTCCTGCTAATGAAGCCAGTCCTAAACATCTGTAAAGCTGCACATCCTAATATAAAACCTTTTCAGATGCAATGGCTAAAATAAATTGGTAACAGTTTAGAAAACCAATGAACTGCCATCACCTTTTTTTTTCCTCAGCTATTCCCACAAGCAGGTACTTGTGTGCATTATTTTCTATAGTTCTTACACTTCAAATTCTAATTCCGAGAGTTAAAGTTCAACTGCACACATTGGAATAGCATCCACTTCATTCAGCACGTGGAGATCTAACACACAGAGGAAACTTGAAAAGTGTGCTTCTTATATCAGCAAACAAGAGAGGACACCAAGAGTTTGTTCCACAAGTTACAAGAATCTCATGCCACTGGCTTTTAGCACTTCTGCAACCCACTACTCCATAAACAGCCACTCTGTGCACTAATGCAGAGCGAGACAGCCTCATCTACTGACCTACAGAGAAATGAAATCCTGTACCCACCTGCTGCTACTGGCACACTCGGTACATCAAGTGACAGCTGAAGTGCTTGGTACTTATTAAGACTTTGTTGTGAGAACTTCAATACGTTTTATCCTGAATCTGGCTGGATCTAAATAACAAAGTTTACATTGACTTAAAAGTAGACAAAATCCCTGAAAATGTCCTAATTCTACTCTTTCCAGAGGCTCTGCGCTCCCTAAGCACTACCCTTTACCTGTTTCACAGTCTACTTTCATGTTTAATTTTCCCTATATTTGTAAAATCTGAAAAAATTCTTCTCAGTTCAAGAAGAAAGGAAACTTAGCCACCCATAACGAAGTTGATGATAAATAATAGGTGCTAGAAAATGCCAGACTACCCTGCTGTGTATTGGCTCACCCAGGGCTTTTGGGTAAAAGCACTTACCTCTCTGCTCTACGCTATAGGTTCCTCTTACTCTTAAGCTGCCATCTCCTCCTTTTACTCAATTTTGATGCAACAACTAAGGTACAAGATTTGGCTTGGTGTGTTTAGAGAAAGCGTAGTCACCGCCATAAAATAAGCTGATGTCTCAATACACATTTTGTATCTTTGTTCTCTCAGAACAGGGTTTATGGGTAGTTTTTGTTTGGTGGTAGTGGGGGCATTGTTTTGTTTGGGGATTTTTTTTTAGATGCCATGGGATCATAAAGGATCTGAAACATTCCAAAACCTAAGGCATTTTTGCTACCTTTGCTGGCCACAGCTCAGAACCATTAAATATAGTTTCCAACAAAAAACCCACTATGCTTCTTTGCCTATCTTTTTCCACAGATAGAAGGCTGCTATTTTACTTTATTTACAAAAGTAAAGGTCCACAAGGAACTTGAAAGTGGAGTACTACTGGTGAAAAACACTACAGTATTTTCCGATAAACAACTAGCATTATAGCACAGTGAAAGGATTCAAACTCTGTGTTGTATAAAACAGTCTCGAGGAAGCCTTTGAGATTGAAACATTAAATCCATTATGTTCTTCATAAAGAAAGATGCCTCTTCTGTAAGTTTGTCCATAATGGAAGCTGTGGTCACAAAATGGCCAGGAATTCTGCAGTCTTGGAAACACTACTTCATATTTCTAAAAAGAATCGAACTGGAAAGTGGCATTTTTTTGTCTCTTCAGGATGACAATTATCTTTATATGCAGTATTATTTTTTTCCCTGAGAATTCTGTGGGCTTAGAAGCTCTACAAAGATGAAGTACAACAAAAACATTAATTACTCATTCTTCTGAAGAAAAAAGTGCCAGGTATGCAAAATGTTAAGCGAAATACACAAAGTACTTAAAAATGAACCTATTTATAGTCATCAGTGCTTCCACCTGATCATAAGAAATTTTTAAAGAAGCTACTAATGTATACATACACATCAGCAAGATAAAAAGTCTTGGTTACAAAAATGGAACAAGAAAACAATTTAGACCAACAATACTTGCAAAACAATCTGTTTGTAACTGCCAGTTGTTGCTGCTTTCTTGAGCTCCAAAACAAAAATTGACACCAAGTCAACTGTAAGTAGATGTATACATATAGAAATTTGTTACGGTTTGAGGGGGCACGGGCAAAACATGAGGACCTAGAATGAGGGTGTTTAGGACCCTCGAGGGATCTTGAGGGGGGCAGAACAGAGAGTCAGTATTCCCTCCCATCTCCTGCAGTACCCTATAACAGCCAGGAGGAGAGGAAGCCCACCCCTTCCCGCTCCCTTCTTCCTTGCCGCTTTGTCTCAGAGAGAGGATCCTGCTCCTTTGTCATCAGCTTGTCATATGCTCTGCAGGATCCAATTCCATCAGGTGCTGGGAAGAGCTCTGGACCCTTTTCTCTCATCAGCTCTGCCACGAGGGAATTTCAGGCACTCATATAGAGTGATCTCATCAAGTGAACTCATCAAGATTGGGTTTTCTATATATGTACTTGTATATTTTGCTCCTTCTCCCATGTCTTACTCTCCCTTCCCTGTTCTATTAAACCCGTTATAGTTGTAACTTCCAGCCTTTAAGTCTCTCCTCCTTATTCCCCTTTTATCTTCCCCAGGGAGAGTGGAAGGGAATAATACAGAGCAATTCTGTTCTCTGGGTTGTGGCTCAGACCACTAAACTGAGACAATATTTAAAATAAATAGATAAATAAATAAAATAATTAGATAAATAGAATTAAGCCTCAAAGTGGCATGAGGAACAGGTAGAATCTATCCACATTACTCACTTGAATTAGGTGAAGTGGCTTTCCAGTTCACGTTTTGTTTAAAATTCAGTTGGCACACCACACTAATTTTCATGACCTGCACTGACTTAGCAACATGATTCGCACATCCCAAGATCTTGAATTGCTTGTGTTATGCAAGTTATCTTTCCAAGTAGAAAAAAGAATTAGTGTCCAATCTTTCATCAGTAAATTGACACTCAAAATTAGAGGCTGTTATAGCTATAAGAGAAATAAATTGCAGAACTGCTTTCCCACCTCCTGTACTATTAACCAGTCCATGTTGTCTAGCTGCTTCCTTTCTTCCTTGGTTTATGCCACCTAACCAAAACCTGCTCAAGAAAAATATTTTGTTGTCACTCCAGATATTGTGAGAAATAGCTGTGGCTGTGGGTGGAAAGCAGATGGAAAACGCTTTGCTATACATTACGACATGTTCAGGGAGCCTCCTCTATTCTCCATCCTGAATGCAAGTATGGGCATAGGCATTTGAAGGAAAGGTGTAATCTGCAGCCTTTGGGGAGCCTGGGAAGGGGAGGTACAAACTGGCTATTACTGACAACTATGCATCTGGGAGGCAGCACAGTGGGAAGTGGAAAGCAAACAATGGAAGTGACCAAGGCAAGCAGATGGAGCCAAAAAGCTTGGGGAAAAAAAAATAATCAAGTGACAGCTGCATTAGTTGGCACACAGTCCCCAATGGTTGGCAAAGATGCTACACACGTACTTGTGAAGAAGTGGCACAAAAGAAACTGAAGCAATAAGGTCCATCTTTCTGTAAAGAAGAGGCTACAAAGACCACTTTAAAAGTGTTAACACAATAGGAATCAGATCTAATTTTTATCTGAACTCCAGAATGTAAGAATCTAGGTGAATTCTTTGTACCTTATTTCTCCAGCTATATGAAGTGAGAATCACCTTTCTAGGGTACTTGGAATACCCATACAAACATTTTGCCACCTTTCAGCCACTTGAGACTTAACTTTTTTTTTGTGCTTTACCCACAAAATAAATACTATGTGGAGAAAGTGTGATCTAGTGGGAATACAGCTGAATACAGTCTGGGGAACTTGGTTTCCATGCTCAGATTTGCCAGGGGCCTGAAGAAGGACCTTCAGGCTCTTCACTTTCAGAGTCTGTTTCCTCCCTTATAAAGTGAGGTTTATTACATATACTTCCTTGCAAAGGGCTTTGAAAGGTAAATAAAGGATCAAGAATGTCATAGTCTTGTCCAGGGTGTATTTTATTATATGCATATTTTCTAGGTTGCTCAATGCTATGGTATGTATATACATTTCATAGTTAAACTGCTTTACCTTAGCAACAAACAACCTGTGAAATCCAGAGTTGTATCTATTGCAACGTCAGAGTTCAAAGCACAGTTTCACTACAACTCTGACTCTTCAAATTCAATTCTTTGGCCACTTCACCTCCTCCCTCTTCTTTTCACTTTTTGCACCCACCACCAGGTTGCCTGTGCTGATTACATTCCTTTTTCGTCTAGCATTTTCCCATCCCAGGAGGGCTCCATGGGGAGGCTAACATCTGGCCCACTAGAAAAACAAACAAACAAACAAAAAACAACAAAAAACCCCAAAACAAAACAAAAGTAAAAATCACAAGGTCTGTATGTTAGGCTCAGTTAGATGAGAAATGAAGAAACACATACACACACTATCAGCATGAAATTTGATGAGGACGATTCAAGCCAGCACACCCTTCTCCTCAGTACAGCATTCTACCAAGAAAGCACAGAATAACAGAAGGTATGAGGATTCTAACCAGTCATCATTAAGACATCAGCTACGAGGGAAAGCTGTATTTTAGTCCTGCTCTTTCTGCATAGTTGTCAGATTTTCCAGACAAAACCTGGAAATGATGCAGAGAGCGGATTCTGGTACTCTAGCATCTCTTCCTCAAACTCAGGGGAAAGTACACTAAGTTTGCAAAATCATATTCCTTCTTGCTTTCCCCCCTCCTCGTTCTTGATCAGCACAACAGAGCTGGAATATGCCCCACCCAAAGCACTGCTCAGCACCCTTCTAGCAAAGGGAGGGATGTGCGTTTACACTTTTGCAGGATGAGGAAGAAATTGAACCCAGTCTTGAGTGCTCCAGCCATTATCCTTTTGTGCAAAGGGCAGGCACTATCACTAACACCATTCTGGAAAACCCAAATCCCACTCATTTACACTCCCCTCATTAGGAAATAGCTCTGTGCTCTGGATCATGAGCCAGCATAGATATCTAATGCGCAGCCATTTCCGACAGCCTCAGACTGCAATATTAGAAACATCCTCTTACAGTAGTAGCTTCATGTTTCTAATTGGAGAAAATAGCCCCCACCCCTCCACACACATTACTTTCTTATGTGGGATCAGACATTTGGTATATGTTTAGCAAACACAACCCAACTGAGACAGTCACCCTTCATTCTTGTCAGGTCCTCCTCAGAGTCACAGCAGGCTGGGGAAAAGGGAAAGAAAAGCAGGAAGGGGAAAAGAACCGAAGACAAAGAGGCAGGCAGGTTCAGGAGCTACCCATAGATCCCTTAAAGATGCCCAGAGAATGGGGCACTGAAATCTGCTGCTTTTCAAACGCTGAATGGCAGTTTTGCAGGTAAGAAAAAAAGCCTTTTAAAAAAAATAATTTGAAAACAGTATTGCAGGCACTCAAAGAGTGTGTGCATAGAAAAGAAGGTTGTAACCTTTCATTAATTCTGATTCATATGAGTAGTTTTTAATACAGTGAACTCTCCCTGTCTCACCCTGAAGGCTAAGATCTTGCTATGATTTACCTCTAAGCAATTTTTTATTGTCAGTATTAAGTTGCTGATAAAAATGAGGGATTTAAAACATAAGTGCTGACACAACTCTAACTACAGAGTTCTGCACAGCATAGTGGCATAGCTATAATTAAAAAGACAGCCTGCATCAAGTAAAAAGCTCCCCTGCAAACCTTTTTAGTGGATCAATACAGTATCATCAGTGACATCTCAATAGGGAGGACAAAGGAAAAAAGTGGTTCCTTATAGAATTAAGAAAAATCATATGCACTAATGAAAAAATGTATATCTCTTGAAGTCTGTGGAGAACAAGTTATTAGAATTAAATTGTAAATTTAACATAATCCAAGATTGTTTCTCTATTTTTCTTGCGCCACAATATAACTGCAAAGATAGTTAAGGTAACAGATACAATGCTACTAAACCTGGAATAAAAACAGTGCTGGGGAAACGACTGTTTGAAAGCTTCAGAACAGAAGCTTAAAAAAAATGTACCAGAAAAAAAAAGCCTTTGCAATCACTTTACCAAAACAGTGAGCAGAGTATAGCATTCAGCTCACAAGGATGTAAGATACTTTTAAGCAACTGAAAGTGTTGCAAGAATGACCAGAACAGTTCATACTGCACTCACTTCATTCATGATGTGTCCCTGAACACCATCTACTAAGGCTGAAAGTCAATAAGCTGTAAGCCGTGGCACAAAGTCCCAAAGAGTGAAGTTTGGTATTTAGCAAAATTAAAATTTACCAAAGTGAAAATTCACTCACTGGAAGAGTAGGAACATTGCGCTACCAGTAGGTAAGAAGTTTCTTGGAGGTCATTTCAAACCAGCCTATTTTTGCTCCAGTGATAGTGCTGCACCAGTGATAGCACTGCTCAAGAACCTGAAGATCTCTACTGCTGTGATGGCGTTTCACTCTCCATGGCTCATCACTGTATTGTGTAATTTAATGAGTAAAAAGCAGCCTTTTTGACGGACATAATTGGGGGGAAGAGTTATTAAGACTGTATATGAAAAGCTGGTTTGACTGAAATTGGCAATATTTCATTTGAAACCCAGAATCTCATAGTCTTTAATACTATTAACAGGAGTGCCTGTGTTGTAGCACCTGTAACACCATTTGCAAGAGTGATGCTACTCAAATCAAGACTTGGGATGTCAGCCTGTTGGGATGAAGAAAAACTCTGCCATTCTGGTAAATAATCCAAAAAATTCCTAATTAGGACTTTTCGGAAACTACATTTCCAAAATTGATCTTTTTTGTCTAAATTCAGCTATGAGCAAGAGGACATTGCAATTGTTTTGCTACCTCTTACATCGCTGTTCCTCTGATAATGACAATATTGATGGCAGTAATAGCATTTTACCACAAAATGTTACTGTTTACTGAGTTGTCATAATTTTTCCTGTTTTGCCAACAGCAGGGAAGAAATTATGTGCTGCTGTTTTTAAAAAAAGTAAAAGAGAGAAACCACTTTAGACAAAGACCAAAGGAAATCTGAAAAATAATATAGAGAAAGGGATCTTTAAGGAGTTAATAGATGGCAACGCAACAAATGCTTGATTAGAGCTTTGTGGTACAGAACGGTCTGCATCAAGAGAACAAGCAGTACAATTTAGCTCTGAATGCTGCTACAGTTGAACCTCAAACTCAGGGTTACAGCATGGGTGCAGTCCTGTGCTGCGTTATACAGATGGTCTGATAAATAATCATAATGGTACCCCTGACCTTAAAAATCTGTTTGTCCTTTCTCCCCCTGCTCAGTTCCTCAGTGTAGTCTGTTGTTGCCCACACACAGAAGGCTTCCTTCCACTCGGTTCTGCACCCTCACCATCTCTTTCAAACAACACCAAGGAAAGTTCTCTGCCTCCCGACCATCCAGAAGAAAAGGTCTGTTGCTATTTAAACTTATTCTTTGGGGCAGTCACAGTCCATTTACCCTTCTGATTTCAGCAAGACATCTTTTCTGAACACACAACATGATGCCCCTCCAGCCTCTCCCCCATAAGTCTGCAAGACTTTTTCACTGTTAAGCTGCTGGCAGACAGAACAGCCCACCTATGCCAAGAAGGACTAGTTTTAAACAAACAAAAAACCACCCCATAAATCAACATTTGTTTATAAAAATCACAGGCCACTATACTCTGGAATTCAGCAAAGTCTTCTCTCTTCTGCTATCTTATAATTGTGCTAAACTCTTAACCCAGAAATTGGACATAAGAGGGCACAACTGAAGAAGTTCCAAAAAAATATGTATCTGCTCACCCAACTTGAATTACTTCATGGCGCTATTATATGACATGTTACTTGGTTTTGTTGTGCCATACACAAAAATATGGAAGATGATATCTCCACAGGAAACAAGTTAGAAACTTTTAGTCTTCAGTACCTGCATGACATAACATTTAAACACAAAAATCCATTTACAAGAAGAATTAATCTTAAGTTCATGAAAGGTCCTGATCTAAAAAGGAATAATTACTTTTTTATTGGATATATCTATATTTATATTTTCTCTTCATTCTACCAGAATGCTTTTATTTTTAACATCATTCTTAGCAGAACTAAATTTAGCCATGTGGGAGTTACCAGGTTCCTTTTAGACACACTAGGACTGCTATGTAAAATGCAGAATTATGATCACAAATTTTACTTCTGAGAGAATGAAGCCTGACATTCAGTTCCCATTCTAAGTTTTTAATGACACCAATTTGGAGGGCAGCTGGAAAAAAAAAAACAAGAAAATACAAATCCCAACTGTAACACTTGTGTGTGTATATAAACACACACGCCCCACATGTTATCTGCAAAAGCAAAACCAAAACTGTGATTCAGCAGCTGTGCAAGACTCGTACATACACTGATAATAAGAACAGTGGCTTACAGCAAGGTTTTTCCAGCCTCCAATAAAACCTCTGCCTGTTTCTAGTTACTAGTTCCTTACCAGTCCTCTACATTCTTATAAAACGAGCGTGTCTGACAAATCTTGAGGTGCAAAATATACCATGCATCCATTGTCATAGTCACATTATGTTATTCTGAACTTAATTCCAGTTAGGTTTAGATGAGGCCCTGAAGCTATCAGCAATTGCCAGTGAACTAGTATTTGTTCCTACTCAAATCACCAGGAGGTGGGGGGAAGCCATTAATCAATCTGGTCAATTCCTCATTAAGTAATCAAGCCCTCAACTGATCTGGAAGGTCATGGAGAGTGAGAAAACCAGTTGAGAAGATCATTATCTTTTGTCTTTAGCTACACAGACATTCACAAATAGTGAAGCGCTCACTGCAGACCATTGGAGAGAGTTTCACTCCACAGTTCTGCATCGCAACAGGCTGCTCATTGCCAAGATCCTAACCCTACCATTATGATTTAAGATCACTAGAAATGACTTACTCTTAACATAGCTACTCTACTTCCATGGTCATGCAGAATTTCACTTGTTTTTTAACCTCGCCCCTTCTCACCCCAGTTCAAGCACGCCCAGGCATGGCACAGACAGCGAGCATCCCAGGAGCGGCCCCAGCCCAGCCCCCCTCTCCCTAAAGCCACCTGCTCCTTGAAGCAAGCATTGCCCAAGTGAAAGCCAAGACCCTGCTTGGCCTGCTGCAGACCAGCTGGGGAGGCTGAGCTGCTTCTGTTTTCAGTGGAGACTGATGATGCCATTATAACATATGTTTTCTACTCATGATGCCATTACAACGTATGTTTCCCATGTCCAACTCTTCATCACATGCAATCCGTACCACCAAGTCAGAAGGGAATGAAGATCTATGTTCCACTTCCAGGATATAGAGGAAATATTAGAACTTCTCAAACAAACAACTGAAATGTCTCAAAAGCATGACAGACTGATTTTTCCACTTCAATTCTGCAAACAGATCAGTAAATACAAGTACGGGGTTTCCCCTGTTAGTAAAAAACAATCTGGTAACACCTCCAGTTCCCCTAGGAGCTGGTATGGTTATACAAAACAGCACATACACACAGAAACCTAGCACCATCACTCTTCATCAAAATCAAATCAAACTAGACTGGTTAAAAATTAAAGTCCTTCCAGGAAACATCACTCTGTCAGTTCCCTGGGAAACACCTAGAGGGGTTCTGTTAAAGCAAGTTAAAAGTATATTCGCAGCAATGATTTTTATAAAATGGATATAATTCTCTCACATGCTTTTTTTTTAAATAAATTCATTTAATTTGCTTGAAGATTCCTTTTGCTGACACTTAGAGGAACATTTTAAACGTGACAACGCAAGACTACAAACTCCTCCCACTAAACGGCGTGCACAATTAAATCAATTCTGGCAAATTACTAAGCTTAATTTTCAACAGTGAACATACCATTTAAGAGAGAACCAGTTTCTTTGCAACTTTAATATAGGTTTTTACTACAATTTTTAGCCTAATGTGTGACACACTCAGAATTTCATTCTTGTGACTATTTCTTTAGAAAACAAGTCCTTTACAGGGCTAGTGGAGCAGCTACCACTACAAGTATATTCTGGCTGAATAATAAGATCGAAACTCTCATTTTAAATCTGGCAGAGTGTTGGCTTTTGTTAATTAGAGCACCACTGAGGTGCCAGGACCTAAAGTAACACACTGTATGCAAGGCCTAGCTGCCCCACCTGCCCCAGTTGGTGGGAGCCAACACTGGGGTGTCACTGGTGGCAGGTGGCCACAGGGGCACCTGGGGCCACGTTACCCAAGGATCGCCAACACACACTGGAGGCACATTGACAAGTCTCCAGCTGAACTTTCAGACTGCTAAATCCAATTTCAATTATTCTGACATTACTGTTCAGTTAGTTCCATTACTTCTGCTCCATCAGCGCAGCAGTACTCCCGCAGCACACCACCAGTATTTACTACCACTCAGTAACATACCACCCCCAACAGAAAGGCCCTTTCCTCTTCCCTGCCCTAGCAGGCATGGAGTTGTATGTTTTGTAGTCCTGTTCTGCACACAACACACTTCTATTTTACAAAAAGAGCCTATTTTCAATTTGCTCTAAAAAAAATGCAATTATTTCTATTTTCCTCGGTGTTTTATAAGTTTTCCTCCCAAACTTCAGAACATAATTCATCAGCTCTTTATTACTGTGCTTAGAATCACAAAATACAGCAGATCACACCAACTTTCTCACAAATACTTTTATAATATACATTATGGTGGCAAAGTTCCCATGCAGTCTAAACTAGTCTTCAGATGTATAAAAATAAAAACAAAGTAAAAGCAAACTATGTAAGCTATTTTTTCTCAAGTTAACTCCTTCAAATGGAAGTGATTTTCAATTATTCTCTCTCTTAAGCTAACAGTTGCATTTCCTATTATCTTTTAAGGCAATTTAAATAGTTGAAACACTGAGATTGTTGCCTCACCACACACCTTTTTAAGGTCAAATCACTGAACTCAATAATCACTAAGTAAATCCTGCAACCTGAGGTCAGTGCTACCCCAACCATGATCACCACCTTTGAACACTAATCCTCTTCAGGTTAAAAAACACACTTGGGCTCATTCCTCTACTACAACACAATTATCAATTCTTACAGACTCAAAAAAATGTATGCTGGAGAAACAGGAATTTGGGTTTCTTTACAAATGTACAAATTGGCAAGATAGAAACCTATTTCTGCAAAGGGACTCGTACTTATTTCACAATGGAAAAAAGAAACCAAACCAAACATCTGAGAAGAATCCGAATGTCAAGCCATAGACTACATCAACAAATGTGGAAATAGTAGTATGTTCTCCTCATCAGGAAAAAGGGGTAACAAATTATGAGTGAGAATCAATTTTCTTTTAGTTACCTTCTCTGAGGCATAAATGGAAAACAAACTCTACTAGTTGAAATCAAATGTTTCTTGTACGCTGATTTTTATCAAGTGAGAACTGGCTTGAAAAATCTTAATTTTTATGTTAGTTTAATCATTATTAGGTTCAATAGTTTCAAATCCAGCCACCTTGATTTACTTCAGGCCACTTAAATCACTGTATAGATGATCACTTGAGAAATTGCTGTATGTTTGATCTTAGCTATTAGTTACTTCACCGCCTATTGTACACAGCATACTGATGTGCTCAGGGCAAAGTGAGTGTCTTCCTCTAAACTTCAGCATACTGAAGTTATCTTTTGACCGTTTCTTGCTTTGAGGTCCATGCAAGACTTCTACATCCCAATGCAATTTTTTCCCCCATCAGTTTTCACTCCAAAATAGGCACAACAACGATTAAAAGCAATTTTAATAACTGAAAGGGTTTTGGGGTTTTTTTTTTAAGTGTTCATTCTTACATGATAAAACATGTAATAGTGAACAAGCGCTCAAAAGGGTCTGTTTATTCTGGCACAATAATGGATTAAAACTGAGACTTTTTTGAAAGTGAAAATGATTAGGTATAAACTATTAATAACCACTGTAACATACTCTGTGCTCATACTACTCTCCAATTAACCTGGAGATGAACGGTGCACTACATATCTTAAAAGTTCCAAGACTTTAACATGTTTCAATTTTATTAGCTTAAGACAGCTTGGTCCCAAAGTTAGACCCAATCAAGCTTCTCAATTTCATTCACTGGATCACAGCTCCTAATGACTTTTTCCACAGTAAAATCCATATTCTGATACGGAATGGTTTTTCTTTAGTTTGGCTTGTTTTCTAATTAGAGCCAGATTTCTGCTTCCAAAGCATAATATATTAACAGAGAAACACATTTAATAGCAATCCACAAAGAATTGTTGTATACTCGCCCCTAGGCACAGACTTACACTACGTTTAGCATAGACCAAATTCTCAGGAAATGCATAAAGCACATGAGCTAATGTGTTTGAAGTGGTTAACTGGAAAGAGGATAAGTTGATGCCCATAAAGTTGACTAAGACAATTTCCAATTCTCCACAGAAAGGATTTTACAAAGAACCCAGAATCTGAAGAGTCAGTATTTTAAAAATTCAGTGAATTTCAGTGCTATTGGAGAATACAGCTAGAGAAGTTTTTATTCTGGCAAATGAGATGTTACATCTTTGAGCATCTAGCAGTTTCAGAGCAACTCTAAGCTGCAATCAAAACATCCATTAGAGTGCTCCACATTTCAGAACAAGCAAGCAAGTGGTTGTCAGTGCAGCCAGTAAATCACCTGATCCTATTACAAAATCAATTACTGCAGCACATTTCTATTGCTACACAACCTGATAATGGCAAAATTATATTGGATAGCTACTGCAAGGTCAAGAAAACTGCTAAGAACATCTGAAATTTGTCTTTTTATCAAGTAAGTCCAAATTATACAGCATCATTTTAATGGTACAGTTAAAATTTAAAATATGGTTACCTTCTTCGGCTGATTGAGACATTCAATGGACAGTCTCTGCAACTGCTCTGATGTATGACTGCAAGATAGAAGATCGGAGCAGCAGGTCGAACAGCCCAGCCTCTTCATTAAAGAAGAAATAATGCTGCAGCCACAGCCACACATTTACTTGCTGATCAGACAAGTTTATTCTTAAAAAAAGTAGGACTGATACTGTCCCATAAACACTCAAAATTGGCCAGCTGCCTCATTCTGCAGCTCCCTGGCTGAAATTAAGACTGCTAAACATAAAGAAAAAAAAAAGCGTTTCTCAAAAAAATGTCAGCCAGTCTTATCAGCAAGTAATACATTTAAAAACATGTACGTTTGCCCCTCTGCTCCTCTTTGCAAAGTCGGCTGCTTTAAAGAGAGAGACAGCTGTCTAACAGAGGAGTAAATTCAGGGATGGCAATCCGTCTAAACTGCTTGCTGACTATTCCGTCTGTGGCTCTTGTCACTTCAAGTCTGTGTTCCCCTCCCCAGCAGCACAGCCTATCCAGCCTGGGCCCCGGCCAGAGGAGGCTACGCCAGCAGCCAACAGCTGAGAGCCACACCCCACGCAGCCCCACGCGCTCGCCCACAGCATCCTCCGCTCGCCCACAGCATCCTCCGTGCCAGCGAGGGCCTCCACTCCTCACAGCCACAGCACAGAGCAGGTTATTGCACACGTTCAGAGCTGCCAACCGTTTGTAACGCCTCTCCTTGAAAAGGACCTTCCAATTACACAGGAGAACGACCAGACCTGTCTGACTGCTGCACTCCAAGAGTGACTATTCCCAGCGTCTGGGAGAAACAAAAAAAGACAACAAAAAGTCTTCTTGAAAAGTCAGAATGCATGAGGAAAATGCTACCCAGGTCTACCAAATCCTGAAATAAGAATGGCTGCTACAAAGCTACAGGAGTGAGAGCAACACTAGCAAAACCCGACAGAAATTTAAACATGGGAAGAAACAAGCATGAGAGAATTCAGAGTAGAGTGTCCAAAGGTGTCACAACCAACTCTCAAAGACAGTTAGAGGCAGATCATATAAGCAGCTTTATTCAAGTCTTTGAGGAGCCCTTAACTCTGAGAAAAACAAAAAAGGCAAAACTGATTCAAATGAGCTGTCAGACATAAACAGGTCTTCTAACCTTTAAAAATAAGTATACACTGTTCAAAATATAATATTGAATACTTCTGTCATTTAACACACGCGAGTAACTTACTGCTGGAAATGTTTTCTCATTTGCAAGAGACACTGATGCAATAACTATATACTTCTTTTTCCTTTCCATAGGGAAAAAAAAAGTATAATACTGTAAAAAGCTCATTTTAATTGGTTTAAGTTGGTATGCAATACTATCTCTGAAAGTAGAAGGTCTCACATTAACACAACAGCTTAGCCTGATTACAAGATAATCTGACTTGAAATAATTGTCACATTTACAGGGCTATCAGTACTTGTTCAATAGCATCCTCTTTAGCAAAAGGTTAAGAAAAATGCAAGTGATGTGAAAGAAGCTAAAATTAATATAGTCACAAAAAAAACTTCTCATTTTCACACTGCATTGAAAGCTTAATTTCTCTCCTGCTCTCTCCCCTCCCCTTTACTCTTTCTCTCTTTCCCCCTCCCTTTCTTTGGTTTAAAGCTGAACTGAGCCTCTCCCTTCACCTTGCTCTGCCCTTTTGATATTCATGTTTCTATTCAATCAGTTTTCAGTAGTATCTATACACGAGCATGCACCACAAATTGAACAGTTAAAAAAAACCTTTGGTAGATAAAGACTACAGATGCAAACAAGCAAAATAATGCAGTAACCTTTTACTCGCCTGCTGGAGGTACTGTCTGCTGCATAGAATTTTAAATCCTCATCTGCAGATGCAATTGAGCTGGTATTGCCAAGGACTTTGCTCTTCCTGTGCTGATTTCTACACGGCTATTCATCGAAAGAGCACGTTCTATAGAAAATTTAAAGTAATATCAGGTGAAATTACTTAAATGGCTTCAAAGGAACCAACTTGCAAAAAAAGCAGCTCTAGCTCTGACCAGCCACATTTCAGAGAGATGTCAGACACATTAGCGAACAAAGTCTTATTGCTGATGCGTGCTTGCCAGCAACGTGCAGGCTATGGAAGCAGAGAGAGCTAATGAAAAAAATTAATACACAGATTTAAAGTGCAAGGATCATGCACTAATGCTTAACATTTCACACGTCCTGCATACCACAAAAATCTCTTTTCACAAGCATCTATTGTTTATAAAGCTAAGAAAACGTTGTTAAAAGCAACCCCCACATCCCTCTAGTTCAAATCCTCATCTCTCAGCAGACTGCAGGTCGGTTCTAATACAAATACCCTTACAGTACCTGTATTTCTAGTAAATAGAAACATTAGCTTCATCCTTTGGTGGCACATAGTTAAGGATTACACAGATGTATTTCTTCACAAGAAACAGACTAAAGGAAAGCATCAATATTTGGGATAATAGTTTTGGTCTAAATAGGGAAGTACAAAGGTACTTCACTAGAATTTTTATTATTCTTGGTAGAAATGAAGCACCAGCAGTGAAGCCTGCTATTAATTATGTATTAATTTTTCCCCTCCTCATGTCAGCTTCCTTAATGTACTATTGATCCCAGGGTGCATACAGATAGAGCCAGTGACTGATAGCCACAGTTTCATAGAATAAGTATCTGTAACATAAATGAGTATTTTTAAGAATATCAAAGTAATACATCACTGCAGGGTTCTTTTTGTGCGTGTGTGTGCCTACATGGACAGTAGGATTGAAGTCCCACTCATAGTGACATAGTTAATAGAGGTGAATAAACTCCCCCACACACACTAAAAGCATCCTATAGTGTCATTTAAAACACAAACACAGACTTGCTTAAATTTTACATTGGTGTTATCACTACATTTTGTTTCTTCTACTTTTCTATTGTCTTATCAGCAAAACTTTCAATACATCTTTACTCCCTATAATATGTTTCACCTGAAATTAAAATTGCGTCCTCTAAATCTTTTTTGTTACTTCTCTGTTTCTAACTAAAGTATTAAATGCGCAATATTCTCCACCATATTCACTGACAGGACAGAGTCATGAAGACAACATCCTCAGACCCATGGTTACCTTTCAGAATGTTGGCTATATTTATCATTATATTCACTCTCATGACTTCCACAAACTTAGTCATATCCAAACTTAAAAACACAGCAGGATTGTTTAGAAATATTTATCATACTAACAAAGGGTTTTTGCAATATTCGTCATTACAAGGTACAGACTGTTTCCATTTTTAAAAAACTGCAAAGGAGAGATGATTTCATGCTAGGCTAAGGCCAGGCTCTCCTGTATGCAAAATCTCAATGGGCAGACGGCCAGACACACTCTTAGTTAAAGAGCCTGGATGAAATATCACTTGGACACAGAGAGTGGAAAAGACTGTGGACTATGAAAAGTACAAGTACCAATAAAAAAAAATGATTTGCAGAATATATACTTCACTTCATTGTTCACAAGGATATACATATAGAAACAATATATAAATTATGAAACACAGCTACTGAATAATCAAATAAATGAAACTTTGAACTGGAGCAAAGCCTTTCTACAAAAAGAGACTCCTGCCAAATCACTGTGGCATAGGATTAGCAAAACACTTCTAGGGCAAAACCACCACACTATATACAATTAATTGTAAAGTTTATATATTTAAACATATTGCTAAGATCTAAACATACAACACACCTGATATACAGTAAGATACTCAAACTGACAAAAGCCAACAAGCTTATTTGTTACCTATTTAGGAAACAGCAACAGAATGCAAGGCAAGCTACAACTATAAAGGGTTTACAAGGATGGAAGATAGTTTCCACAACAGGTGGACAAGTTTTAAGGCAACTTTCTGAAAGATAGGCAGAAACCCCAGAGACCCCTGGGGCTTGGCACACGGCCTGGCCAGCTCCCCTGTTCTGTCTGCAGCCAGTTCCACTGTCTCAGAAAATAAATCCAAGATGCAGACCACCCACCTACATTATACCTTTCAACAACTGGTCAAGAAAAGGGCTGGTTGGTATACTTGCTTGCAAATGAATAGATCTTCTCAAAAGTTAATGCTCAAATTGTTGCTTAAAAAAAAAAAGGAAAAAGCTGTTTTCAATACATACCCAACTTTTAATACAGTCAGAATATGCATTTGTTTGTACAAAGCAAAAATTAATGTAAGAATGTAGGCTTTTTGAAATTATTTTTCAAGTTAAGATCATCGCAATCTGAAAGAAACTCTACAAGTCATTAAAATAATAAAAACTTACAGTGCCACGAACTGAACCTAACCTATGTATTTCTTCATAATTCAAAAAGCTGCTTTATTGGTACACATAAAGGACTAAGAGTCCTTTCATATACCAGTACGATAGGTAAATAAGTAGAAGATAGCTTCTAAATGAAGCTTTGCTACCGGTAATAAAAACTTTTTAAAACCCTTCATTGGGAAAAGCAGCAAATTGCTTTAAAAATTGCATCTGCTGCACTCTCAAGATTCCATCTCAAAGATGTGAAAACAGTCTTTGGATGTTTTTGTTCTCATCTCAAGGATAATAAAACAAAACAGCAAGATTTAAAAGAAAAAAAAAAGCAGCCATCACAACTGACAAGTACACTACAACCAACAAGTACGCTGTCCCCTGCAACAGACAGATTTCACAGCAGTTATAGGAAGGATATGAGAAGGAATGACCAATTTCACTCAAGACACAATGCCACTGAAGTGGTGGTTTTCAGCTTCCTCAGCTTTTTTCAAGGACCCTTCCTTCTGTTTGGGGTGGGGAGATACGAATGGGTAATCAAACTCAGGCTCACTCTTGCCCTCGCATAGATGAGGAATCACAAAAACACATGATTGAAAAGCTGGGGAACAACTCTTCTTTTTCCCCAAGTGGTGCACTTTGTAGAGGCTTCATGCAAGACAAACATGGGCTGCACCTCCTAAGATCCCAATCTCATACCCGACCCCCTTTGCTGATGACAAGTTTTCTAATTTGGAAAATAAAACATACAAGCAGCACCTCTGTTCAAAAACTAAATGGTGGTACTCTTCCCAGCTTCACCCATAGAGATAAAAGGAAAAACTGCACTTTACCATTTGCAATAGCACAATATGTTTTCTTGAACTCTTCCAGACATCAGTGGACTTGCCATCTTTTGCCTGTGCAGCACAGGCACATGACCCAACCCCTGGCTTTCAAGAGCATGAAAGGACTGTAACGCTGGGAGGCTGGGGGCTTGTGTCTCACTCATTTGATCTGAAGTAAGAGTCCACACGATCACCATTCTAATCTCTTAACGCCGTTCACTGCAGGAAATGCAGTGACATATCTAACTAACTAAATTGACAAACATCTCAGTAAAGATACGTGATCATCACTAGCTATCAAAATTAGAGACTCCCTTTGCCTAAAAGTACATGCACGCTGCCTTCTCATTAACTCCATACTACATTCATATTTTCAGGGTTCATCTTACATGCTGTCCATCTACCTGGACTCTCTGCTGGAGAAATTAAAAGGTAACAGAATACAAAATTATAGAGAATGAGATGGTAAGAACCATTCCATCACTTACCTACCAGACTTGACATGGCTTTATTTGTTATACCCGAGAAAGACTCACATACTGACTGCACTTCTTTGTCTCAACTTTGCTACAGTATTCTTCCCAGCTGAAACACCATTTGATATTTACTGCAAGTTGACGCAGCAAGGATGGAAAAGTTGTTCCTGTATATGATTAAAGTGTTCTCAACATTTATTCCAACACACTCATACACACCCTAAAAAACCCCAAAAATAAAAAACTTTAGAAGATAGGAAAAATAACGTATTTTTTACCATTAAAGTATTTTGTACTCTCAAATTCAATTGCTCCCATCCACAAGAGTTGCATACTATGGAAAATTGTAGTAAAACTTGTGAGAATCTCCTACATCTGCTCTTACCTAAGGACCATACGTAGGCTAGTCTCCCTACTCTCCTGGGCATGCAACACCCCTATGAAGACTTTACTGCAGACAAGCAAGGAAATAGAGGGGGGTGCGGGGGGGAGAAAGAGGATTATTGGATTATTTATACATTTTTTTATATATATCTAAAGGAAATTGCTAGCATTTCTTTGGTGACGAGTCCTCCAACCACTGGTCCTGCCTCCCTGGCCAACTTCACTATACTTCACTCCCAGAGGAGTTGTATTTACCTTTTCATCTGGGTTGACTATTTAAGTAAAAAAATCACACACCTTGAACAATTCCCAGCACCTGCTAAAACAGAAGAAAGTCTTTTTTGCCCTCTTCCAGCTATACAAGAGAAAAAAAAAGGTTTAGCCCACACAGTAAGAATAGTCTAATGAGGATAATCAGTGTGGGACTTTTGAGGATGTCTCCTGAGAGAGCAGGAGATGATCCAGTGGCACATTTCTGAATGCCACATTTCTGAATGCCACTTCTAGTGGGCCTAAGGACAACGTGCTGATTTCATAATTTGGCTTGGGAGCTAAAATCACTCAGCTTAAGTAGCGCTGTTGATAGACATGTGGTTCCTGGCATTAGACAGGAAACCTACATTTGAGTCATGAACACAGGCAGCAGCAACCACTTGCACCAAATTACATATGGAGCTATTACAGCTAAATACAGGGACATCTGCATGGGAGTTGTTGCTCTCCTCCAGTCCTCCCAAACGCACTTAGAGCTTTACTGAGTAGTCTCTACTTCCCCTTCTCTTCTTGCCTCTTCTCTAAAAACCATCTGTACAATAGTTTTCTGCACAGCACAGGAAAACAGCTGGAGATCATAAACCAATTTAGTACCAGAAGTCAGTAATCCTTTGTACTGGGTTTGTGTGACAAAGTTTTGGTAGCAGGGGGACTACCGGGGTGGCTTCTGTGAGAAGCTGCCAGAAGCTTCCCCCATGTCCGACAGAGCTAACACCAGTCAGCTCCAAGACGGACACACCACTGGCCAAGGTTGAGCCCACCAGCGATGGTGGTAGCACCTCTGGGATAACATATTTAAGAAGGGGAAAAAAAACAAACTAACAACAACTTTGCAATTGCAGCCAGAGAGAGGAGTGAGAATATGTGAGAGGAACAACCCTACAGTCAATGAAGAAGGAGGGGAAGGAGGTGCTCCAGGTGCTGGAGCAGAGATTCCCCTGCAGCCCATGATGAAGGCCATGGTGAGGCAGGCTGTCCCCCTGCAGCCCATGGAGGTCCATGGTGGAGCAGATATCAACCTGCAGCCCATGGAAGACTCCACACTGGAGCAGGTGGATGCCTGAAGGAGGCTGTGACCCTGTGGGAAGCCTACACTGAAGCAGGCTCCTGGCAAGACCTGTGGACCCATGGAGGGAGGAGCCCATGCTGGAGCAGCTTTGCAGGCAGGACTTGTGACCCCATTGGGGATGTACACTGGAGCAGTCTGTTCCTCAAGGACTGCACCCCATGGAAGGGACTCCAGACTGGAGAAGTTCGTGGAGGACTGTCTCCCATGGGAGGGACCCCACACTGGAGCAGGGAAAGAGTGTGCGGAGCCCTCCCCAGGAGGAGGAAGGAGCAGCTGTATGAACTGACCACAACCCCCATTCCCCATCCCCCTGTGCTGCTGGCGGGGAGGAGGTAGAGAAACTGGGAGTGAAGTTGAGCCTGGGGACAAGGGAGGGGTGGGGGGGAGGTGTTTTGAGATCTGGGTTTATTTCTTATTACCCTACTCTGATTTGATTGGTAATAAATTAAACTAATTTCCCCAAGTCGAGTCTGTTTTGCCCATGACAGTAATGGGTGAGTGATCTCTCCCTGCCATTATCTCTACCCATGAACCTTTCGTTATGTTTTCTGTTCCCTGCCCAGCTGAGGAGGGGAGCGATAGAGCAGCTTTGGTGGGCACCTGGACACCAGCCAGGGTCAACCCACCACATCCTTCAAGTAAAGAAAAAATTCACACTATCATATACTACCTACTCATTTTCAGTATGCTAAAATATTAGCTCAGAATTATTAAAAGCTGTTAAAGACATCCACACATTCCCTGGTTTTAACAGCTGCTGATTTTCCTTCTTTAGAACTCTGGGAAGCAGTTTGGGATAAGCACTTAGCTGACTGCCAAGTTACAACCCAGTATTGAAATAGTTAACACTTCCCTCAGACAGAGGTAACCCTCTAAGAAAGCGCCCAGTGTTTCTCTCTCTCTGAGCTCTTGTTTCAGGCTACCTGCTAATTTAAGAAGGAAACACTATCAATTTATGCTTGGTACTTCTTTTTAAAGGTGACTTAATTATTGGTGCTACCCTTTTTCAAACAAAGGCAATGAAAAAAATCCCAAAGTAGTGTAAAAGAAAACTGTCATCTTAAGGAAAGAGGGATGTTGCTTAGTACCTTATAAATTGTAGTACCAATAAATCTAACAGAGGAAGCAAGTGGCTCACCATTTGACTGCAAATTTGAAAGCCACCCATTTCCATTACCACTGATGGAGATGAGGACAACCGACTTCTCAGAACAGCCACATTGTCACCACTGACAGGATGGTAGTTTTTCCACAAGAAGCACAGGTTATTAATCAGGCAATTCCTGCTACGCCCTTGGAACAGAATGTGGCTGACCTGGCCAGGCTGAAACACAAGTCTGAAATGGTGGGTGGGTTTCAGCCCTTTCATGTAGGATTGGCACGAGTAACTTAGCCCAGAATTTGCAACTGACCCCTGGTCCACTCATTCCCCTGGGGCAAATGGGGAGGGATGAGAAGTAACAGGGACATAATCTTACCTTTATGGGTCATAAAAACCTGATGCTTGTATGAAGTGCCAGGCCTGCTGTCCGTGGGCAGCCTGACCCCACTGCCTATTCACAGGCGGGTCCCGCCAAGTGACAAGGAAGGAGACCAGGTTCCCTCCCCTGCTACTGGAAGAAATACCACATCATGCAGCAAGGTGTGCTTCATGAAAGAACAGGCAAACAGAAGGCAGGCTCTCTGGCAAAACAGCTAACACTTTGATACAGAAATTATCTTGTCCCCGTGTCAAATCACACCATAAAGCAAGACCTGTAATTCTTTTTGCTCACTGTAATTTCAAGCAATATTCAGAATTACTAACTTCTTTCAAAAATGTAACTTGCTGTCATGCATAATCTAGGTCTTCACAGAGCTGCAGATAGAAGTCAGCCTTATGAAATTTAGTTTTTCAGCAATACTTTTTGAAAATGCTAAAAAAACCAAACAAAAAATAACACAGCAAACCAAACCCAAGAAATATGAGACTTATGCATGTCTGAGCATAGAGGAAAGCAGACCTTCGCTTTCTGGTTAACCAATAGGAATACTTCAAATCAGAAACCTTACAAGCCAAATTCAAAGTTCAAGAGAGGAGAAGAGTCTTACAAAGATCAATATTCCCACTATATTTCATGTTAAAACCAGAACCACAACAATGAAAATAATTCCAATCCTCTATGCTCTTCAGGCTGCAAGAAACAAGTGGATTGGCCTTTATTATATTTAAATGTGGGAGCATGCAAGATGACTGGCTACTTCAAATACAAGCTTACAACATTAACACAACCATTAACATTAAGCATCAAATAACAGACATTTTTTGCCTCATTTCTCCACTCAAGCCTCACCCTCCACTTACAGGCTTACAGTATGGCAAAATATTTATAAATTTTACCTTCTGCAATACTGTCTGAAGTCCTTATTCACTGCCAAATGTGTTTTCATTACCCCTTTGGAAGTCACGGTCCAGATCTTTCTGCACAGCCTTACCCACAGCTACAGTTAATACAATCTGTATGAGTGAGTCATGTGGAAAAATGCTAGCTTAACACTAGAAGGTTATGAAAGTTTAAAAAGCTATTTTTAATTTAGATAGTTCATCGCAACACACAATTATGCTTTATGCCCTTGTTACTTTCTGGTGAAAGGCTGGGGCTTTTTAATAGGAAAAGCTGGCTACATTTAACAGCAGAAAACATTAACAGATGTCGATGTAACAGGATGAAAAAAGTGCCTTGCCTATTCACTTTTTTCATACAAGATCACCAATCTGGTAATCCTAGAAGGGAAACTCTGTCCTCCAGCTAAAGTGAAGGTAATCCAAAGTTATCAGTCAGAGAAAGTGAGCATTTTGAAAACTGTACTTCCTAGAGGATACTTCACACTTCCTTAACAAAGGCTAAGTGAACTTCAACTCCAAAAGTGGAACAGATAAAAATACAAAGTCCAATCTTACCCAAAGTAAAGGGAAATTACATTCTTTCATCAACCTCCTAACAAAATGTAGGCAGCAAAAAACCACTGCAGCGTAAAATTTTTTTCACAAATATATATAGTATGTAAGTTCTTGAACTGGGCTGAGCAGTAGGGAAATCCTACAACAAGGACATTCCATATTTATGACTGCTATATACTGAATTTCTTAACACATCTTATAATACTTTTGTCCATTCAAAAATCAGACTGATACAAAAAGAACTGAAGAAATAGTTAAATCTTTTCCGAACTATCAAATATATTTGTATTTATCAAATTACCTACAGGACAGAAAATAATTAGCTTCTGTCTATCACTTTACCTTGATTTTCTGTGTAGAAAATAGATGATACAGCATATTCTCATGTATGAGCTTCACCTAGATGACACAAGTAACAATAGCAGTACAGATGCTTTGGTACAAGCTTTAAGTGTTTGCCAGAATGCAAAACTGAAGTACTCTCCATCATTAAAGCTAGCACAGGTGTATTAACACAGTCACATCTTGAATTTTGCTAAGCTATAGTAACTTGATGTCAGTGCTCACTGCAGGGAAGTTCACCTAAGGCTGCTGCAGCCCAACACACACTGGCAGCGGAACCACTTAAGCTAGCTTGAAAAGCATCCTTCATTCTCCTCAGGTGTTTCCATCCCCATGTCATCCCTGGCCTTGTGTTGGCACAAAAATCCGTGCAAACAGCAAAGACATTTTAGATGTTCTCTAGGTAATTAGTTTTAACTTGTTCTGAAATCTAGTTCACTGCACATATTCTCCAAAACTTCGGGAAGACCTCAAGAGCCTGAAGCTGATCAGAAGAATTTATTTGGATAGCACTGCCTACTTTAAAGTACTCAAAAGCTATAGCCTAACACTAGTCTCGATCATAACAGCAGTGTTCCTTATGCCAGGTTACACAGCCTTTGATCCCCTGTTTCAAACCCCTGTCCCTCCCATACAGAGGGAAATACAGAGGTATAGTTTTTCATTTAGTTGGACAGGGAAGAATAGGAAAACTTGATTTGGATGAAAAATAACCCAGGAAAAAAAGGGAGCCATACTTCATAAAATGGCAAATCTAGATCACTGTGCTATGCTACATAGGACCTCATCAACATAATACAGAGGTGGACAGTGAAGTGAAGGGTAGAGAACAGGAGAGATGAAGGGGGGGCCAGGGGAGACTGGGGATGTTGCTGTGTGAGCCAGCAGAGTTATCACAGGAATACAAGCACCACCAAATCCATGGATATCACGCACCACAGTGATGAAATCATTCGTTGCTCTGTTCTTCACTTCCTTCTCTATAAAATGGGACTAATGCTTACTATGCTCAGGGCACTCTGGTTAGGTAAAGAATTAAAGTTATTTACTTATTATATTAGTAATGAGGGAATGGAAAAGGAGGGATACAATTCTTCATGAAGACAGGACAAGAAAAAACAGCTAGTGGGAGAAATAAGTAGTTTTCTTTCCTTTTCTTATAACCAAAGTACAGGAGAAATAAATATTAAGGGTTTTGACATGATGAAGCCAGCCTGCCAGAGAGAAAGAAGAGCTCAAAACTGAGAGCAGAGTCACAACAATAAATGTTCTGAACCCCGCTCAGAGGAAGCTTGAGCTGGATGTGCTCTAATATGCCATCAAAGCACTCTGGCTCTTTAATTGTCCACGGTTTCCTTTGCATTTGAGCAGCAAGCAGACCCTCAGCATTACAGAGGAAGAAGAGACGAAGTGACTGAGAACTCGCTCTCTGGCTATACATGGTAATTAGCCATCAATGTAACATCCTAAACAGACTTTCATTACGTATTACCAAAACAAGATTTTACTTCTAAATGACTACTAGTTCTTGTTTTTTAAGGCTCATTACTTCCTTGGATGTTAACAAGCTTTAATTAATATCAAGATGTGAAAGACCAATTAAGTAGTGAGGTCACAATGAGGTCACCTGTGCACATACTGGGAGCCAAGTTTTACACACACGCATCTCTCTGCAACCACTTCGCAGTAAGCAGCTAGTGCAGATTAAGCAAGCCATATGAAGTCATGTAAGGTTTAATAAATTAAAATTATTAACTGGAAGCAGAAATACGTATACAAGGACCTTGCAAAATTCACATCTGATTACATGCCTTTTAGCAGTTTTTATTTTTTATAATTGAGAGGTAGCATTCAACTTTTCTACAGTTCCGAACATCTTTGGTTCCAGAACATCCAATTTACAAGCCATCTTTGTAATATATAAGACTGACTGGCTCTCAAACTTCAGGAAGTATTTTCACCCTAAAGCAACACCAAGATAAACTGAATAACGTGCAAGTACATGCAAAAACTCTAAATGACAGCCACTTCACATTCTAGGTTGATGAGCAGAAAAACCAGCAAAAGATTCCTGAACAACTGAGATCCTAAAGAACGAGCAGCAGTTTATTATTCCTGTTAAGATCATTACATTCTTTGATCCAGACTTCAGACCCAGGTTTGAAGAGACTTCAGAAACACATTTTCCTTGACCTATGATATATAGAGAAGATAATATGCTCTGCAAAGCCCTGACAATCATACTTGAGCTAATTAACGGGACATCTGCATGCACCGTTAAAAAAACCTGAAGACAGAAAACAATGCTATAATATGAAATTACTACTGTCAAAATTTATTAACTAAAGAATAGTACAAGCGGAGCTTATACGAACAGAATTCCAAGGTGTTTACCTGCAACACAGAATGTTTCTCTTAAAGATTCCTTACCTAATGGTGACATCTGACAAGCAACGCATGGGTGATGTGATATACTTGGTATGATGCATCCCAAGCAACCACTCCCAGCTCAGTTTTCTAAGGGTCATACTGAAGAATGTAAACTCTACAGAATAGCACTGGATCTTTTTAGACCAGCTGGTTTGTTTTGTTGTTTATTTTTCATTATTTGGGGTTGGTTTTATTCCTCTTTTATTTAGTTGGGAGTGGGTGACAGGGAGACAATGACACCAAAACCTTTGAGGACATAGAGTCTATTGCCATTCATTTTGTGTAATCACCATTCAAACACAAACCTCATTTTACTTCATTTGTTGTAGCACTGTAAATAGTGTTGAAGGACACAGTCAAGGTGAAGTCTCAGTTTGCTCACGCTTTTCTTTGTCTGCCATAACATAACTAAACTTGAATTAAATTAAATGCATAGTTAATTAATCAGTGTAACTAATTTATCATTTGCCATTTACACCTAAGAATTCATACACTAGAAAATTCCACCCTCTCGCTTTTCCTTAGAATAATAAGAAATATTACAGAATCACAGAATCCTAGGGGTTGGAAGGGACCTCGAAAGCTCATCCAGTCCAACCCCCCTGCCAGAGCAGGGTCACCTAGAGTCCATCACACAGGAACGCAGCCAGGCGGGGTTTGAATGTCTCCAGCCAAGGAGACTCCACAGCCTCTCTGGGCAGCCTGGTCCAGTGCTCTGGCACTCTCACAGGAAAGAAGTTCTTCCTGATATTCACATGGAACCTCCTGTGCTCCAGTTTGCATCCATTGCCCCTTGTCCTATCATTGGTCATTACTGTAAAAAGCTTGGCTCCATCGTCCTGACCCTCACCCTTTACATATTTGTAACCATGGATGAGGTCACCCCTCAGTCTCCTTTTCTCCAAGCTAAAGAGACCCAGCTCCCTCAGCCTTTCCTCATAAGGGAGATGTTCCACTCCCTTAATCATCTTAGTGGCTCTGCACTGGACTCTGTCAAGCAGTTCCCTGTCCTTCTTGAACTGTGGGGCCCAGATCTACCCCTCCAACTTCGTTAACCTGTCCCTGAAGTTCCAAGGCCTTGTACCTGTTACTCAAGGGCAACTGGGCAGGTGAAGGGGGTTGGGAGGGTTTTTGCTTGTGTCTCCGAGGACGGACCACCCTCTATTCCTCCCTGTCTCTGGAGTCCTCTCCGTCTGTCTGATGACAGGAGGGGAGGGGATCCATCACTTGCTCCACCTTTTCCATTCTGCCCCTGCCTCAGGGTGGAGCTCCACCAGACTATTTCACTTTCACACTCTCTAATAGATCTTAGCCTTTCCACCTCCTCCATCAGTTTAACCACCTGCCCGAGCAGATCATCTATTTGCTCACACCGCACACACGCGGTGTCACTGGCTCCCTCTGGCACCAGTGCCAGGCTCAGGCATTCACTGCAGCCAGAAACCTGCACGGCTGCATGTCTGCTCAGGGGATCTGTCTGAGTTCCCAGATGGATCCCTTCTTCCCTCAGATTACCCTTCTTCCCTCTCCTGCCCCTCACTGCATAGTAAGCCTGGTCTTACACTCATTCTTCTACCCCATCACAGCTGCGATGCTGTTACAATTTGCCTTATCCACTCCTCAGGATGCCTAGCATAGTCTCTCTCTTACATATTCCACAACACAAAAATTTTAAGTAATTCTAAGCTTTCACTTAGCTTAGCTTTCAAACTGGCATAAAAGAAAACAATATACAATCTAAGCACAAATATTGAATTTCTCAGTGACTAAGATTTAAATCAACAAGACACAAGGAAGAGTTCTCCCACATTGTTTCTTGGATCTTTTTAATTCAGTGTTTCAGTTTTACATAAACATTGTACTTCTAAACCTCACCAGCTAGGAATTACTTTATTAAAACACACAAATCATATTTATTTGCAATTCTATGTTATATTTACTCAGCCAATGACGTTCCCATGAAGGAGTGCCAGTGTCCCTCCCAGTATTATATTCTAAAACCTGGATACATCACCTGCACCCATAGCCCTGGCTCACTGCAATCCAGCTCCCAGACTCTTAACAACCTGACTGAGTAGTCGCCACTTTCAATGGTCAACTTGCCTTTCATCACAGTGCTCTCCAGAGCTGCCATACAGCTTGCCACTCCTGAATGCACCATGGAACTTTTCAGAGCAGATACCTCTAGCCATTTTACATACTCATCTCAGGACAGTCTCTGAATATGAGTCCCTCTAGCTAAGTAGCAGTATCTTTGTTGTAGCTGAAGTTCTTCAGGAACTCTTCCTGTCATCTTTAGGATCTCAAAACAGTATTTCCTTAGCTTTCTACAAATAGTTTCCATTTCTAGCCACTAGTTTTTCTACTTGGTATTTTAACGCAATGTAAATAAGTCTTCATGGAACGTGTCAACCAGGCACATACTGAACACATTAGCTCAGTGAGGAGCAGAAAACATTGTATAATCACCTCTAGGTACAAACAATACCCATAACCCTATTTCAAACCCTCCCCTCTCATAGCTTTCAATTGCAAGGTTTTATTTTTATTCTAGCATTCCACACAACTTTAAAAGTTCACTCAAATTTAAAGAAGAATTTCCCTTACATTTTTCCCAAAAGAATAACTTTAGTAGAAAGTTTCTATTTGGCTAAATATTTCAGCATCCTCCAGTAGCTGACAAATCAGCATATACTTCAAAATTTCAGTTAAAGAGACACCTGCAAATATATTATTAAATATATATATTAAAATATATATTTTGTGCAACTGAAACAGAATTATAAAAGTGGCTTTCTGACCCAAACTAAATTGGTGCTTGTTTACCTTAAAAATGCGTGACTGTACATTGCAGCAGTTGAGGAAATGCTCCATAAGCAGCTCAGTTCACAACACAGAGAGATGTTCTGTAATATCATTAGCTGCTCAGTTAAGACCATCCCAGCAGGCGGTCTCAGGACAAGCTTAATCCAGGAACTACTCTGCAAAAGGTCTTGTTTTGCCATCCCTGCAAGCAGACGGCAGGGCAGCCAGACTGCCTTGTGTCAGGGCAATGACGGCTGCTCTTCAGCTTTATTTCAGGGGAGAAAAAAGTCATCCTCCTCAAGACCACTCAAGGAAAACACAACAAACAGCAGCACTCTCTTCACAGACATTAAAGAATGAAGGGCTGGCTATCATATTAAATCACTAGCTGCAATGTTCTCTTACAAAAAGAGACTTTGACAGCTAAAGAATATTTTGAATTACATTCAGCTCTGGAACAAAGTGGAATAATATGCATGAAGAGCCCCCCTGGAAATGTACTTGTGGTTTCCCAGAGAAAAAAAAAGGAAAAAACTACACGAAGTTACTAATTTGTGTTGTTTGAAGTGTTAAGCTAAGGGACAGAATTCTAAATTCAATTTGCAATTGGTATTTAATTAATTTGCTAGAAAACACCCAAGATCTTTCCATGGATAACAGTCTGCTTTAATTATTCAAAATGCATATAACTGAAGATTTGCACAACAGGAAACATTACACAAAAAGATAAGAATTGGTTTTTAAATGGAGTACCAAAGGGGGAGGGAGGGAAACCCAAAAAAACAACCACAACACTGATTAATCAAGAGTTACTACAACTACTTAAAAGTAATCATCATCAAAAAAGCATTATTTTTTTAATTACTGTCCCAGAAGCTTCTATTTTAAAAAAATATTACTTCTTTTTCACTGAGAACACTGGGAGGGTAAGGGGGAAGGGGGAGAAAGGAGTGTTAAATTCTCTAAAAGAAAGATACTTTTCAAGATAAATCAGAGACAACTGGCAACTTGCTAGGCAACTTCACCTTTGCACCCTTGCATTAAAGATGTCATATCTTCAGAATT
This sequence comes from Aegotheles bennettii, assembly GCA_013398125.1. NCBI lineage: Eukaryota > Metazoa > Chordata > Aves > Caprimulgiformes > Aegothelidae > Aegotheles > Aegotheles bennettii. The sequence goes on along the minus strand of VZRW01004680.1, from coordinate 647,882 downwards.
TATTTTTATTAAATATCTTTTGGAAATAATTAGTGCATTACTTTAAGTCACCTTCATTTTATTGCAAAGTATTCTTGCTGACAAAGTTTACAATGCACACAATTCCGAATAACACAAATACTCAGAAGGTCCAAACAAGAACCTGACTTGATGGACAGATGAAAGCATGAAGGCTGCAAGACAGGGATTAATCATTCATTAACAAAGGGCTAATGATTCGGCTGTCTTCCAGGAAGGCAGCTAAGAGCTTTGCAAGTCTAGTAACTGCTGGCTGGCACTTGAAGGAAAGGATGGGAGGTGTCCGTGCTCCCTTCCACAACTTAGATCTCTGTGGGACCAAAAATTCAAAGGTTTTGGAGTTCAGCCTGCTTTGTATTAGGTAGCACAGACCAAGTAAGAATCTTGCACAGACATTAAAATTATGAAAGACTATTTTTAACAGAAAACAGAACAACGAACAAAGAATATCTCACCGTATTTCTACCCTACCCTTGGCTTTACTGAAGACAAACTTCTCTCCATATATCAAAAATCCCAGTTCAGCTTCAAAAGCTACAGCCCCTGTGAAGACAAACATCTTCCCACACTAATTCATACTAGACAGAGCAGCTTATACCATACCAGTGCTCAAATTTATACACTTGCTACAGGAGGTCCAATGCATTATTTTTCAAGTCTTAAAAGGAATAGACTAGAAATATTTTCAGGCAATTTCATACGTTATGGACATTTCACTGTCACAGGAAAGTAATAGACTTCAACTCTGCATGACTGACCATTTATCCTGCAGAGAGTCTCTCCGGCAGACTCTTCTTGGAGGCACGTAGTGTTGGGACAATGGCTACAGACACAATTTGCAACAACAGAAAAGCTGACTGTAAGTTGTGAAAAAAAGTTTCACCTCACAGGCAGTCAAATATTGAATCTAGAGAAGCTGCGGAATATCTGTTCTTGGAGATATTAAAAACTCATCCTGAATAGCAATGCCGAGCAACTTTATCTAAGCTGATCCTGCTCTGAGTGGAGTCTGGACTAGATGACTTCCAAAGTCACTCCTAATTTAAATTGCCTCATGACTCCATGAAACTGAAAGGAGGATCGGGGGGGAAGGAAGCCAACTGTACCATTAACACACACACACACACCAGTATACAGACCAACGTTTGATTTTTGCCTGTAAGAGTCAGGAAAGGGTTGTAGAAACATTTTTTTAGATAGTCTCTCCTGTCTCCCCACTGTTTTTCTGTTCCATCTCCCTATAATAAAAATCTAGGCTTTTTAAAATTAATGTCAATAATCACTAATATCTAATTAACAAAAATGCCAATCTCAAATTTCTTATTAAAAAAAATCATGTGCTTTTACAACAGAAGACTGACAGAGCTTTTTAAAATCTTATCAAATGAACTGTACTGATCTCAATAGTCTAATGATTTACAATTGACTAGGAAGAAGCCATACAATTTCTTAAAAACCAAACAAAACCAAAACAGTATAAACAGTATTTGCTTGATACAAATGGAGGTGAAGGAATGCAACCATACAGAGATGAGGCCAGGTGAGAGTGGAGGTGTGAAGCACACACCAGTAACAATGCTCAAACCACTTCAAAGTTTTACATCCTCCAGAGAGCATGGAGTACATGCATACCTGGAACCAGGAGGTTTCTCTATGTGGCTGTGCATGTACACTGAAGCACATCCTAGCACGCCACCCAAAGCACAGAGACAGGAAAATGCAGGGTATTTCTGATATATCTGTTTGGCCCTCCAGTACACTGACAGGAGTCGGTAGAAGCTGAGCCCTTGACTATCCATTAGATTAGTCCTCCGGCATTTAAGTTTTAGCCTCTCCTACTGACCACAGAGCCAGATTTTCTGTCCACAAAAAGAGAAAATATCAGGCCAGTTTAGACACAAGAGATCTCAGGCAGTCTCTTATCTGGCCTTCTATTCAAACGATGGTTCAATACTGAATTCGGACCAAGTTGCTCAGGGTTTTGTCCAGTCAGGTCTTGAAAACCTCCACGGACATGGTGGAGAGTTTGCACTTTGCCGTGCCACTCGATGTAAATAGATGCTTACCAATTAAGGACTTAAGAAAAAGGGAATATTGTAAGCAGAACTGAAATGGAATTCAATAAATGCAACTGCCTGTGCAATAAGAAATGCAAGAGAAAGTCTAACGAACAAATGATTTTCAAAAATCCTGTGCAATTTTTAACAATATGAAGTGTTATATATTCACATTGTGCATATGTGTATATACACACACACAGACTTTATATATGCACAAACAATTGCACAGAAAAGAATTAAAAATTACAAGGACTGGCATAGAGCAAAAACCAGTTGGTGCAAACAGTCTTGGGATGTCCTCCACTGCCTCCTGGAAGCATTGCCCAAATACTTCTGAAATGGCTTTGTTGTACAAGAATAAAATTCAGCATGCAGCAACAGTCTGAGTTGATACAGCAAAAGCAAGAATGCATTTGTAAAGGTCTGATAAAAGGATGCTGCAGCAATCGTGATGCCAGATGATGAGAGCTGGGATGAGAGGTTTAACTATGTGGATAGAATACGAATCGCTCAGATTTTCTGCAGGAAAAAACAGAGCGATTGCATGTGCAAAACGACAGCTGCGGTTTCTCTATTTGTGGAGACACTGTCACTGTTTTTCAAACCTGTATGGAGACAACATAAAGCGATGTCGAATGAGGGCGCACACCCCTATTTCTGGCAGTCTTTCTGCCCAGTGGGCTGTTACAGATACCCAGTCCTACCAGTTGGGCATAATGTGACCCATTGCCACCTCTGTACCCATGTGGCGGGGTGGTGTTTCTCAGAATACCCCTCAGCCTGGCACTGATGTACCAGCCAGCAGAGGCAGAGGAGGACCTGCCACTGGGAGGAGCTGTGGTCACATTCGATTTTAAATCCTTGCCTCTGGACTGTGGACACTGCAAACCCGACAAGAGTTACCATTCCTGCACACCAGGTCCTGCCAACCAGACAGAAGCTGCCTGCTTCAGCACACAAAACAGTGACTGAACCACCAGAGAAAATTAATTCTACATTTTATAAAACAGAAGTTAGAGTTTTGGACATTAAAATACTCTGCCATTTGTGATCTTCCCTAGGTCAGTCCAAAGTTTCATCTGAGGCTGTATTGTCTGAAGCAAGCGTAGAGAAATGAGTAACCCAAGTATGAAAAAGGTGCCAGCTTCCCTGAATCCACAAGCATGAAAATCAGTTTCTCCATAACCCCACTTTGGACAGAAGATTAAGCACTGCAAATACAAAAAAAACCCCACAAAACCTATTCATGTTTATTCCTTTGATCAGACTCTCACAAATCGGACAAAAGAAACACTTCAGTCTTCACTACATTATCCAGGAGTAGAGGAAGCAACAAGAATCAAAAGCCTGGAATGACAACTTACAGCAAAAGACTGAAGAAATGAAATTGTTCAGTTTGAAGCAATGCTTCTCCACCTTTTTTTGTCACTGAGCCTAGCACAGCAGAGCAAAAACAGCAGGGTTCAGCGTGACTCGTTCCACAGTGCACCCTCAGGTCACAGCCACCCTTCCCTCTGCATCGATACAGCCAGGTCACAGCCACGCATGGCTCTCCTGTGGTCACAGTCCCTCCTTGGCCAGATGCAAGTTATAAAACAGGGGCTCATGAGCGCTGGCAATGCACCAGAGCTGACACACAAGCCACCTCGGAGGACTATATGGCCCAGCAGTCAGAAACTGCCACGGTTAATGGCTTTAGATGCAGTTGTCTCACCACTGGATCACAGAATCACAGAATCAAAGAATCCTAGGGGTTGGAAGGGACCTCGAAGGATCACCCAGTCCAACCCCCCTGCCAGAGCAGGGTCACCCAGAGTCCATCACACAGGAACGCATCCAGGCGGGGTTTGAATGTCTCCAGCCAAGGAGACTCCACAACCTCTCTGGGCAGCCTGGTCCAGTGCTCTGGCACTCTCACAGTGAAAAAGTTTCTCCTGATATTCACATGGAACCTCCTGTGCTCCAGTTTGCATCCATTGCCCCTTGTCCTATCATCGGTCATTACTGACAAAAGCTTGGCTCCATCATCCTGACCCTCACCCTTTACATATTTGTAACCATGGATGAGGGCACCCCTCAGTCTCCTTTTCTCCAAGCTAAAGAGACCCAGCTTCCTCAGCCTTTCCTCATAAGGGAGATGTTCCACTCCCTTCATCATCTTTGTGGCTCTGCGCTGGACTCTCTCAAGCAGTTCCCTGTCCTTCTTGAACTGTGGGGCCCAGAACTGGACACAATACTCCAGGTGGGGCCTCACCAAGGCAGAATAGAGGGGGAGGAGAACCTCTCTCGATCTACTAACCACCCCCTTTCTAATGCACCCCAGGATGCCATTTGCCTTCTTGGCCACAAGGGCACATTGCTGGCTCATGGTCATCCTCCTGTCCACCAGGACCCCCAGGTCCCTTTCTCCTACACTGCTCTCCAGCAGGTCAGCCCCCAGCCTGTACTGGTGCATGGGGTTGTTCTTCCCCAGATCACCACTGATGATGTTACAGTGCCACACAGATTTTTTAACCTCTGGCTCAGACAACAAGAGCGAGGAAAGAAAAACAGCACTCTTTAAAAGCAAAAAGCATGTGTGTGTGGAAGAAAGAAACTAAATACTATTTATCCTATCTACAGCAAACAAAGAAAAAAATGGAACTGTGCTGCAGGAAAGGTGACACTGAAAGGGACAAAACAGTAGGGCAAGTCTGCAGGTCACAAAGTGGCAGAAGAACTGGCTAGGGAAAACATGAACTTTCCTTCACTAAAGACTTCAAAAGAGATCAAAACAAACTGGTCTAGATACAGTAGGTTTTTGTCTTGAGAAAAAAGGGGTCTCAATGATCTCCCAAAGTCTCTTCTGGCCCTAGTTTCTCTTAATGAGCACATGTGGCAAGATGACAGGAGGTTAATACAATTCCTAATGGCATTTTACATGGGACCGACTGCCACATCACAACCAGCATTTTGCACGAGAGGCCGCAGCAGTGCAGCTGGTGGTGCTCTCTAGTGGAGATAAAGGAAATGCTTCAGAGTTCAAAGCCATGGTGGCTTCCCAAAACAGAAAATCAACTCATTTTGCTGTATTACTAAAATAATCATAGTTCATTGTAAACATCAATACTGCTATTCCAAGCTGAAGAGGCAAAAGCAGAGTGAACACCTTCAGAACACAGGTATTCTAAATATCTACAAAAGATAAAGGTTGTGGGTTTTTTTCCTTCATCAGCCCAGTACATTGTTTATCACCTTACTTCACTGTAAGCATATGACAGAACAATGAAGAGGCTGGAGAACATCACTGTGCAATATTTAAAGTGTGCTTTACTATCCATATCCAAAAGCAATAGATAGTTACTACAGATAACTACTGCAAAGCTTTAAAGTAGATGGATGATAAACTAGAACATGGATGAAATGGAGCCCTCTAGTGCATTAAGACGACTGTGGCCAGCAGGTCAAGGGAGGTTATCCTTTCCCCCTACTCCGCCCTGGTGAGGCCACATCTGGAGTGCTGTGTCCAGTTCTGGGCTCCCCAGTACAAGAAAGACAAGGAACTACTGGAGAGAGTCCAGTGAAGAGCTACAAAGATGATGAGGGGACTGAAGCATCTCTTAGGAGGAAAGGCTGAGAGACCTGGATCTGTTTAACCTGGAGAAGACTGAGAGGGGATCTTATCAATGCTTATAAATATCTAAAGAGCAGGTGTCAAGAGGGCAGGCCATCTGGAGTATTGTGTCCAGTTCTGGGCCCCACAGTTCAAGAAGGACAGGGAACTGCTTGAGAGAGTCCAGTGCAGAGCCACAAAGATGATGAAGGGAGTGGAACATCTCCCTTATGAGGAGAGGCTGAGGGAGCTGGGGCTCTTTAGCTTGGAGAAAAGGAGGCTGAGGGGTGACCTCATCCATGGTTACAAATATGTAAAGGGTGAGGGTCAGGACGATGGAGCAAAGCTTTTGTCAGTGATGACCAATGATAGGACAAGGGGCAATGGATGCAAACTGGAGCACAGGAGGTTCCATGTGAATATCAGGAAGAACTTCTTTCCTGTGAGAGTGCCAGAGCACTGGAACAGGCTGCCCAGAGAGGTTGTGGAGTCTCCTTGGCTGGAGACATTCAAACCCCGCCTGGATGCGTTCCTGTGTGATGGACTCTAGGTGACCCTGCTCTGGCAGGGGGGTTGGACTGGATGATCCTTCGAGGTCCCTTCCAACCCCTAGGATTCTGTGATTCTGTAATAACTAATTTTTCAGAATGCAACAGTTCCCTTAAGTAATCCATGATAACCTCCAACACTTCCAGCCCAGTGAAATCAAGCTCCTCACACAACAATTCTGTTTTGCAATTGAAAGAGAGAGCAAACAGAAAAATGGCAAGGCATTTTTTCAATGATGTTTTCAGAGATGGAGGTACGTAAAGTTACACAAGCTTATCCTCAGTCACTATTCTATGTCAGGCACTCTACATACTTGTTCTCAGACCATGATTTACAAAGAAAAAACCTCACAGAGCAACACAGATGCAGATACCTGTGGAAAGGCAGCTAAATTTACAGCAATGAGAACCTGCAGTGTCAAAAGAGATAGGATACAAAGTTTTCTACTGAAACAGCTGAAGAGCCTAGCAATCAGTCTTTGATATTAAGGAGGGTTTGCAATTTTACTTCCTGTTAGGTTTAGTTTGTGCAAGATTAAAGAATGGTGTGTCAAAGGAACTCTTAACAGTCCCTGGGGTCTTACAAATTTCTTGAACAGTCAATTTAATTTTAGCACCAGGTATGGAAAACTAGCAATTCTGTTTACTTACCTTGTACCAGCAGAGAGAATAGATTTCACTTTCTAGCAAATGGAACATTACTGAAGTGGATAAACATCAAGAAATTCCCCAGCATGGTCTTTTATGCATAAGAGTGTGAACCAAAGGCATCTAACATTTTTCTGTCTTAATATGGATGTGTAGCTAATTGTGAGTGTGCTGGTTTGGGCTGGGATAGAGTTAATTTTCTCCACAGCAGCTGGTCAGGGGCTGTGTTTTGGATTTGTGCTGAGGACAGTGTTGATAGCACAGGGATGTTTTCCTTACAGCTGAGCAGTGCTTGCACAGAGCCAAGGCCTCTTCTGCTCCTCTCACTGCCCCACCAGAGAGTAGGCTGGGGGTGCACAAGAAGTTGGGAGGGGGGACAGCTGACCCCAACTGACCAAAGGGACATCCCATACCATGTGATGTCACACTCAGCAGATGAAGCTGGGGAAGAAGGAGGAAGGGGGGATATTTGGAGTGATGGTGTTTGTCTTCCCAAGTACCCATTACATGTGATGGGGCCCTGCAGTCCTGGGGATGGCTGGACACCTGCCTGCCGATGGGAAGCAGTGAAGGAATTCCTTGTTTTGCTTTACTTATTAAACCTCAACCCTTGATTTTTCTCACTTTTACTCTTCCGATTCTCTCCCCCATTCCACCAAAGGGAACAGTGAGTGAGCAGCTGCCTGCACATACATATATATATATGTTTATCTATATATATAATTTCTCACACATAATGTGGAATTTGAGGAAAACCAGGACAGCCCTGTATACAAAGAACCCTCAAAGGATGATCTTGCTATAAATCTTGTGTGACCTGGGGAAGTGATCAGCCTCTCTCATTTAGCACAGGATGCTCCCCAGCAGAGACCCTTGTGAAGGCAAGGACTCCTACTCTGGCTAGCAAGATAACAAGACAGACCTTGTTAACTGATAACAGTCCTTTGTTAAAGGAGCCATGTTGTCCAAAGGGTGACCTTTTCCTCATTACCTGCAAAATGTATATTAAAGTTGACACCCCTGCATATGCTAATGAAGATTATAGCGAACATGCTATACGTGTATGACTATAGCACTCATCTCTCCACCCAAATCATACTACATGTCACTTGTGGGTGGGAACCTCATAGCTTTGGGGATAAAAGACAGAAAAAAGGATCATTAAGTGAGAGAGAAGAAAAAAAACAACAGACCAGTCGACAGGTTGTGTTCTCTTCCTCTACCCCAGGCAAGGACACCTCTCTTTGAAACTACTCTCAATGAGAACATGTCTCTAGTTCTCAGTAACTTGCATACAGCCACCCAGTTTTTTGTGCAATACTCTAGTAAATTGAGATACTAAGGTTAACAGCTAAATTTATGTTTGCATCCAGATTTATACGGAGTAATGTTAAATCAGCCTGCAAGATCTTTTGGTTCTGTGGCCATTTAAATATTTTTATTATATCAGTATTTAAACAGGAAGCTAAATATTGCATTCATTATATGTATCTGCCTATCTTAATGGGATAAAACTCAATTCTTTATAATCCATGCCAACAATTTTCAATAGTTTGAGGTATCGTATAATACTAAATTCCAATCTCACCAAAACTACCCAAAACAGAAAGAAAGGAGAAAAAAAAAACAGAGAAAGTATTACTCTAAGAGTTAGCAAATCCAATAAGTTTGAAGACAAAAGACTCTAGAGAAGACACCAGGCACCCTACAAAATAAGAAGTTTATCAGTAACCTTATCCATTTCCCACAACTGAGACATTATTATCATTTCCAGCTTGGCTATCAACTCGTTTGGCCCATGACATAAAATTCTATCTAACTAACAAGAAAGAATAATGGAAGCATTTATTAGAGAAGAAAGGGCTGTTTGCTTTATACTTCCCATATGTTTGCTAACAAAACATTCTGTCTGACCTTATAAAATAGCAGCACTCAGAAAGAACAAGCTGAAAAGTATTAAAACTAAAATGGGATACAGTACTCTCTCCCAATGACCACCACTTCAGTAGCGAAGCACAAAAAGGTAAGGGTAAAAATGAAACTGACTTTAAAGCGATCAATCTTGTTAAAAAAAGACTGTCTTTCCTAAAAGAACTCTAATCTGAGGAATATTTCCTTCCAAAAATCTGGATGTCCCTTATACAAATTCCCGAACTCAAAATAAAGAAAAATATCAATGATTTCTAATGGCATATTGTGTGCTAGACCCTCCTGCTGGCTGCTGTTTAAATCAGCATGACAGTATTCAAAGACTTGCAAAACCTACATTTAGAAGAAACAACACATAAGCCAGCTGATGAGCACCAGAAGCAGATTCAGGTGCTCCAGACACCAGTGTCCACCAAGATGTGGGTTCCTGCATCTCTGCTTCTGCTTGTGTTCAGGGACTGTAATTCTACCCACACAAAGCAGTGGTATTCCTTCATGCGGTGGTAACAGGAGCATCTGTAACATGTACTATTTTTAGAAGCAACTAGTCCACTGCCAGCTGAGAGAGGAATGAGGAGCTGCGGGCCAGAACACCAGACCTGCCTGTCAGCTACTGCGCTATCTGACCTACACGGATGTGTCAAGCTCCCCCTGCCCTTCTCTACAACCTACAGCATGGACTCAAGCAGAGACAGGCTTCCTAGAGCCATTTTTTGCCTCTCCTCACCTTGCTTCTGGATCTCCCGAATGCTCACAGCAGTTGTCACCTGTGCTGCCTTCTCTTTGCCTCCTCTTTGCAGCCCACAGGATCAAGCACTTTGTAGACAGCTGAAGGCTTTGATTGTATCACATGATGGCAGGTGCCAAACCCAAAGTTTAGGCCCATAATTCATATGCCTTTGCTTAATCCTGTTCAAAACTTCTTTCCAATTAAATTGACCCACAGGAAAATATGCGTGTATCTGAGCACCAAATGATTTCTAGGCTTTTACATCTACCCCTAAGAATGCAGTACCATTATTCATATCTAAACTGTCCACTGGAAATCAGAGTCAAGCACTGGTTCATTAAATGACAATTCTAGCATGAGAAGTTTTCAAGCATTAAAAATCAGAATGTCTTCTTGGCTATTTTGTGAAATTCACTTTGGACATAAAAAACAAGTAACATTTTCAAATAAAGTACAAATAGTCTATCTTACAGATAGTTATTTACAAGATCCATATAGGGCATTTAACAGCTCTTAGAAGTCAACCCATATTCAAAAGAAGCACTAATATCTTTATCAAAATGCTCAGAATTCTGAGAAAAGTTTTTTCAGAGTTCTTTACAAACTGCACTAAAAAATGTAGGCAAAGCCTTCACATCAGAAGAGGGGGAAAGGAATGAAAATTATTGTACCTGACATTTAGAGTCTAAAACTCCAGAGAGCTCACTTTCCAGAGACTGAGTCACATAACTGTACCTCTCAAACTCTAGCAAAAACAACTAATGTTGTTCAAAGATCCTGTGTTCGGTTTCTGTGAAGCACCAAACTCAAAGATACGCACATCAAGGTCTTAGCTTCCTTTGAGGGAAAAAGAGAAAAGTGTGCAATTCTAGCAATAAGATATTACCATGAAAATCTGTAGCAATGCTTGTCAGCATACCCTTGGAGGAACCAGACCATCATTGAACTTTCAGCAAATACTCATCAGTGTCAATAAATACTGATGCATTCCTTCTTTCAATTTTGTCTTTAAAGCTCTAAAAATCCATATGAAGAATCTGCCAGCCTTCCTTCAGCTATAGGTACAAGCTGTTCATATTCATTCTTTGCAATCAGGAATGGCTTTAATTCAAACATTTTACTACATCTGAGTTACATGGGAGCTTCAACACGAGATGCACCTTAACTTCAGAAGATGTTAAAAATCATATATTTGTGCACATATGCTACTAGAGGCATGCTAGGTATACCACAGTAGAGTTATACAGTGAACTGACATAGTTCTTACCAAAGCTGGAGGGTCAGCATTCATTTAATAGCATATGATATTTGATGTAGGCCAATTATGCATTTAAGTATGTGCATTTAAGTAGTGGGCCAGTTATCCCTGCATTTGTGACAGGTGAAATAACAGGAAGAACAATTTGGGCCTGGGGTGTTGATGTTTGGTTTGTTGGTGTGGTCCTTTTCCTTGAGAAGTAGGAGAAATTGTATAATTGCACCTTAAAATTTTACTGTGAAACTTTAGTGTGTATGTCTCACACACCAAGAAAGGCAAACACAGAGCCATTCAAGAGCTCTATTTTATTTTTAGCATAACTATTGCTCACAGTGCACTACAGACACATTCTTTCTCTTCTCTCTGCCTTCAACCCCTCAAATAAATCCCCTTTATTGGATTATGGATTAATGCAGCAGCTATAGCAGTAAGCTGTTTCCATGAGAGTGAAAAAACAGAAGATGTGGACCATTAAGCAGAGTAACTTTTCATTTGGAGTTTGTGGGCCTGCCTTCGATATTGCATGCATTACAGGAAAACAATATTTATGTTCCATTAAATGTGTTTTGAACAATACCGACTTGACATCAGAAATTTAGCACCTGCTAAAACAGCTCCACAGACACTTAAGTAATTAATATAAACCCCCATTTTCATTAAAATATCTCATGTCCAGTAAAACTAATAGCAACTCATTTTAAGTCACTGCTCACCTTAAACAACAAATAGTTATACATATGTCAAATACCACATTAAATTAAGAATATTACAGAAGTTACAGACTGCCATTTGCATGCTGAATGGTGAGCTACTGGTGCTACTTCTTTTCCACAAAGAAATAAAACTGTATTACTATACTATCATCACAGACTGTGATCCCCTGACACAAATACAAGTACTCAGACTAGTGTTTACCCAAAGATCTCAAAATGTTTTACAGATGTGGCTAAGACTCTCATTTTATAGAGGAGAGGCACAAAAAGGAATATTATGCTCTTAAGTAAAAGAATGTCAAATGAGGCTGAAGTGGCAGAAGCTAGGAATAGAAATACCAGTTCTTCCAACTATCATGCCACTGCTCTGTCTTCATCTTCACCACCCCGAAGGTGATGAAAAAGGCAGCTACATGAGTTAAAAATAGCTTTCTATTAGAGAGGCAGTGATGAAGACAGAAGCCCTATGGAAACCAAATAAGCCAGAATCTCACTCAAGGCAGAACCAGACTCTAAGCTGGAAATACTGAACATTGTAAGGCCAGGTTAACATTCTGCTCAAATTGAGTGAAGTTGAGTTTTCTAAGACAACAATTTGGGTCCAGATAACTAATAGTGTTAGAAGCACTGTTACTACAGAGCAAAAAACTCTCTTCTGTTAGTCAAACCGATATAGCTGATACAGAAGACCTCCAGATCTCAAAAAGACAGAACAACCTTCAGGTTTCATCTGGGCTATGTTAATTAATATGAGGTGGCTGAAAACCTGCATAACAGGGAGAGATTTTTCAAGGAAGACGGGAAAAGTTAAAATGCCTCTGTTGTTCAAGAAGGGCAAAATAGACAATTACTATTTACCTGTGATATACCAAAGATTTAAAGGAGTGGGAAAGTTAATGCCATTTCACAAAACCCCTCTCTTGAGGCCATGATAGGCTGCACAACCCCATACTTAAAGACCCAGATTTCTCTTCTGAAGGTTCCTTTAGGCCCACCTTGGTTAAATTCCGACTATGCAGTTCCTCTTGATAACTTCACTTGCTTTTGAAAGAACGGAGTGGTTAGGTCTTTTCTCATTTGTAGATTTGAGTTCATTTGGGTACTAAGCTTGTTTTCTTTCCCTCCCTTTACTCCCATAAGAATATTTGGTGAACTGTATTCATAGAATCATAGAACATGCCGAGTTGGAAGGGACCCTCCAGGATCATCAAGTTCAACTCCTGTCCCTGCATAGGGCAACCCAAGAGTCACACCACGTGCCTTTAAAGCATCATCCAATTGCTTTTTGAACTCAGTCAGACTCAGTGCTGTGACCACCGCCCTGGGGAGCCTGTTCCAGTGCTCAGTCACCCTCTGGGTAAAAGAACTTCTCCTGATATCTAACCTAAACCTCCCCTGATTCAGCTTCCTGCTGTTACCCCGAGTCCTGTCACTGGTCACAGGAGTGAAGAGATCGGTACCTGTCCCTTCTCTTCCACTCGTGAGGAAGCCATAGACTGCAATGAGGTCCCCCCTCAGCCTCCTCTTCTCCAGGCTGAATAATCCAAATGACCTCAGCTGCTCCTCATACTATCGAGTACATTACATTTTGGTGTGTGAATATGTAAGACCCACAGATTTTGTTGATATTAGAGGGGAGGAGAGCAAATATTTACCATAGAATTGTAAGATTCATTGACAAGCTTTGCATTTGTTGCTCTGCAGGATCTGGTACTATATGATGCAAATTCACCTATTAAAAATTTGGCTCTGATCATGAACTTGATGGCAGGGGATTATCTGAAAGCTAGGGAAGAGTGTCAAAGAGAAATTTCCTCCACTATAGCTAGTTTCTGTGTAGATTCTAAGGCACAATGCTAAGTCACTACAGGGACTTTTCATGTTGTATTGCAGCAAGTTCTTGAATGATATTCAAAGGTTTTACTATTTCTCTACTGGAATAGTGTTCTGAGGTATGTATTTTGAAATACTAATATCAAATGCACTCTCCTTATTGCAGAGACAGTGATATCTAAGGGCTAAACAGTACAGTACACCTTTTATATTGCAGGTGGTTGCTCATTTTAAAACAAATGGATCTTAGTTGTGTTGTCTTTCCTCAATACATGCAGTTTGTGGGCTGCCATTTATTACTGACATGGATGTTTAGGAAGTTGATATTGATGAAAAAATATATAATGAAAAAGCTAACTGTAGCAGAGCTTTGAACAGCTAGAATACTGCAATCTGTTTTATTTCTTTATCTTTACTTAACCTACCTTTCCAATGAAAACTGCACCAAAATTACCAGTGTTCTTTGACAGGTACAGCTGGCATCTTACAGATGGTACACAATCATAATACTAACATAACCTCAAAACCAGTTCCCACGCTGAAACAAGCTTCCACATAGTAGGATGAAGGGTTAAAACGTATCATTCAAAGCTACATAACCTCTTCCGTTCCATTACTCATAAGGATACTTTGGACATGAAGAATTTACAAAGATGAATCGTATTTTCTCAACTGCTGCCTCTGAAATAAATTTCCACGTTGAATACCTTTACAGTATTTTTATAGTAACCATTACAATGTCAAAAACCTTGAATACCTTAATTGATTCTAAACAATTCTGAGAGGATAAGTTACCTTTTAATTTTGAACATCTGGAAGCTGAGGTACAAACTCAGTGGCCAGCACAAAGCTGCTGAGGAACATCTGTGAATATCTGGCAGAAGGGGGTGCTAACATGGCCTCTGGAAGGGGTGGCTTCTCGAAAATCAGGGCTGACTCCAGCCATTTTTAGGCTCATAAAGGAAAAATCAAGTATTTTGAAGATGTACAAAATGCCTGAAACAACATTAAAATACAAA
>VZRW01004680.1:615269-633375 GCA_013398125.1 Aegotheles bennettii | reverse complement strand
GGGGGGGGGAGAACTGGACAAGCAAGGGAGGAGAGGAAAAAAAAACCTGCAACCAGAATCCACTAGAGAGCAAAACAAACGTCTCACCACATGCTGAAAGATCAGAGACAAAGATGAAGAGCAGGGTGCAGTGGCAACAAAGAACTCCATCTCCTCAATGGAAGGGGAAATAAGAAAATGTGCTTTCCTCCTCTGAGCTTCCTCCATGGCCAGGCAAACTGTACATTAATGACATTTTGATGCTGTAAGATTCAGAAGAAAACTAAAGAAAGTCAAAAGGTACTTCCTCTAAATAGCACTGCTAAGCTGTAGCTGCTACCCAAAGCGTGATAGCAAGTCAGGTCCTCTCTGAACAGGATCAGCAATATTGGCACAGTCTGAACTCATTCTCAGCATGCTGCTTCTCCTAAATGTATTCTTATACGAGCTCACCCAACTTCATTCCTAACTTCAGAAACAAGTTTATAGAGAACTGCCTCAAAAATGAAATCCAGATAAATTTATGCAATGAGAGCTTCACTGCTTGTCATAGTTTCCCCCCAAGAAATTGTCTCAGGGAAAACTTGCTTTCCTGAGGAGTTAGGAACACATTAGGGCACAAAATCACTCCATGAGAAAAGCAGTAATACAAATACTTTCTTGTAATACAAATAGACATACTGCTATGAATTAGGCTCAACACATCATAACCACCGAGCATATGACACAATCCCTACAACAAAACTCAAAGCATAACTAAAGTGCAAAATATATTCCAGCAGCTGCTCCCACCAAATGACAAGTGCTCCAGTGAAAATGTGCAAGCCAGAAACCAGCCAGCTACAGAACATCTGAGCTGCACCATACTCCCCTACCCTAAAAAAACCCCAAACCATAGTTGCAGAAAACAGTAAGTTGTTCTTGTACAGTGTTTTCATTAAAAAGAAAGTTCCTAATCCTTTTAATCCTGATTATAACTTCACGTGTTAGGTAATGTAAATACATTTGGCAAATCTATCTGAATCCCAAGCTTCAACTGCAACACTGTTATTCTAGATGCTCATCTTTTACATGCAAAACAGTAAATTGTTAAAGCAATCTGGTAACTCCAAGACTGAGCTGGGGGACTGCATTGTCATCCCACCTGATTTAGCATCCTTTCGTTACACAGGCATCAACTTTGAAAACTATTTATGATGGTTAACAAAAGTTTAAAGCATCTAACAAATTTCCTCTTTGTCTCGACCATACAGCCAGAAAAAAAATATTTGTTCACTTAAACAAATGCCTAGGAGGTAATTCAAAAAATAAAATATGGTCAATTAATTCAATCAAAGGCTATGGTTAATCAATTAATAAAACAAACCAGACAATCATTAATAAAAAATATTTTCTTAAGAGTAACACACTTTCCATTCAGAACCGAATGAGCACCTACTCGATATGCTTCCTTACAGATACAATACAAATACCTTCTTTACACACAGGTCCCATAAAAACAGCCTTCAGAAAGTCAGTCTCGCCTCTCCCTGTTTCAGGTGGTTCACTATACTGAGCCACCTAGCAAGAAAAGCAACAGGAGAGGTATACAGTCTTGTTTTTCACGCTGCTGAGCTCAAGTCAGAGAACTGCATTGCTCTTTTCCCCGCACACTTTCCTTCTTCACAAAAAACTTTTTATTGTGCTTTAACAGAAGGTCAATGGCTATCACTTCTCTACTCTAGCACAATGGTGAATTGAAACAAGAACCCATAGCTGTTTGGACTGACAAAGCAACCAGTATGTCTAAGCCAATAAAGCGATTTGTTCATTAAAGCTACTAATAAAGTAACCTTTTGTTAGTCTATGAAACATCAGAAACCTCATAAGATGCATTTAACTATGCTTTCTTAAAAATCACCAACTCAAAAGTTCTAAAATCTGTTAACTTCTGAACCACTTCCTTAAACTGATACTAAAAAAACCTTAGCACTGACTTTTTAAAAGACAGTAAGAGCAATGCAAACCTTCATGTCTATGCATCCACATCCACAGTTCAAGGTTCTTGGTGAAGGTATTTCCCCCTGTTAAAACCTCTAATTTATCATATTAATGACTTACACAAAGCTTCCTATGCAACACTGACAACCTACAATAAAGTGAGCACCGTAATTCTGTACAGCACCAACAAAATCACCCAGTGGATGCACTCAGTTTGGATTTGAGGATTTATTTAATTTGACAGACAAAACAAGTAAGAGCTGTAGTGAGCAAAGATCAAAAATGCTGTAAGTACTTCTGTCTATTGCTTTCAATTAAACTGAAGCAAACAAAGTTTGAACTTAATCCCCCAGTGTTCAGTGTTGTGCAAGGGTTTTTGTAACTGCTCTTGATAACCAGTTCTAACATAACTGTGGCCACAAACTTCCTCTAAGCAAGATGGGTATTTCTGCCCTAATAACTTTAGCTGTACAATATCAGCAAGACTTGAAATAATTAAAATGAAATCTCATCCCTTATTCAATTTCTAAACTTGCTTCATTAACAAGTCACCTCCATTATTCTGTGATTAGAGAGTCAAAAAAACCTCAAACCATCTTTCCATCTAGTCACCAGCAGCTAGGCAAAAAAGCCAGGCAGATACAGCTCCTCTAAATCACCGTGAATCTGTGAAAGACACTTTTACCAGAACTAACATACAAGTACTATAGCTGCATAACATGTTAATACAATAAAACAATAAAGCAAAGCAATATCTGAGAGGAAAAAAGTACATATATGCACTCTATTACTGCTATTTAACAGTTCAATCCCCTTGTCCTAGCAAGGCAAGCCAGTGCAGAAGCATTCTGAAATCATTCTTCTTCTACAATTTCTCATCTGCTTCTTTTTATCAAGCATAGTGCCAACTACTGGGCTTTTTATAAGCATAACTACCCAAACAAAAATAAATAAGCAAGTTTCATCCTTATTACTGCAATTTCTCAGGGACGGGTTCCCATTTGTTATGCTGGATGTAGCATTTGAATTCTCAGCAGAAGTTCTTCTAACAGAAAAATGGTAAAACATTTGTCCCTACTTAGACATTTACAATTAGTTCTGTCCCTGCTATTCAGAAAAAAAATAATCTGTATTTACAAAATAAACAAGTCTGCTATCTAGGACAATGATACCATCCCTCCCCTACACTGTGACTCTCACTATCAAGTCATGAGATTACCTCCTCCTTCTGGAATTAAGTGATTATTCCAACAATAACACTTCAATAGCATGTGAATTTTCAATTAAACAGTTGTCAAGCAGCCTGATAAGGCACAGAAAGACAACTGATAGCTGAAAGGAGCCATATAACAAGTTTGAGTCTTCTAGCTACCGCCAAACAAATAGTTAATCAATGAGTAGTCAAGAAGCAAACAAACTATGATCACATTTCATAGCAAAAATGGACAGGTAAAGTTTCAACCATCTTCTAAGGTTTTTACTTAAAGCTTTTCTTGGACTTTGGAATCTTTTGCCTACTATTGCACCAGTGTTGTGTGCTGGCAAAGAAAACAGCAGTACAGTAACTATTGCAAAGACACACTCTAAAGAGAGTTACACATCCTCCTTGAAAGCAAGTAAACATGACTTCTAAACAGCAATTAAAAATAAATTTAAGCATAGTGCTTTCCTAATTAAGTTCTGAATTCACATGTTGCTAATTCTCCCTGCCCATACCTGACCAAGTCTTTCAACAATTTTACAGTCAGATGTTTATTTAGGCTTATGAAGTTTCATACAAGAATGAGACCTCCATAACACAATATTCTGCTTGATTATTTGTGATCAGCTTCCCTTCTGAGTTTGCTTAACTTCCAAAATTAATCCTTTGCTTCAGTTCAATTCTATTCCTCTCTCAGGACAAAGTCAATGGAATTTATATTCCTGAACTACTTAAGCATACCTAAAAAATCCTGCTCTTCAGAGATTATCTTCTTGCTCTTCCAAATAAATAAATGCAAACACAGACTAATGAAAAGTTCCCAGTACTTTTTAGATTGTTATCAACAAATAACTGACAATCCATTTTTTTCTGAGACAACAAAAATGCATCATTAAAATGTCTGACAATTTTACATTTGTAGCTACTGATGCAGCAAACATTTATGCAGACATTTAGCTTTCACAGGTATTCTTATCACCAAATTTAAGTGTATACTCCAATGACTAGAGGATCAGACCTGGATTTCATTTATCTATCTTTACCTGTACTCCACAAGAACTGATTATGATAGCCTATCAGTCGTGACAACAGAAAACTAACCACAGAGTTAAAATGCACCACAAGCATCTTCAGATTTGTCTTTGTGATAGAGATCAATTTGACAAAAAAAAAATAAAATCTATGACTATTATTTAAAGTCATCTTTTAAAGAAAAAAGTTACAAGTCATTAACACCCAATAAGACTTCAAGATGTAGCTTGCAGAAACTATTTCTTACACATTTATCTTCTAAAAATCACCCGGTTAAATAAAGGCTTTAGAGGTTTACAAAAAAACAATAATTCTCTTGACTAAAGTACTTATATATATGATGATAATTAAAAAAATGGAAGTTGACAATGCACTATCAACACAGCAGACCAAAAGATAACTTCAATTACAAGAGCTGAATTTTTATTTGCTTTGCCTATTTGTAATACTAACACAGGAAACTTGCTATTTACCATTTCAGAAAGATCCCAGTGTTTCTTTATTATTATTATTTTATAATACATATCATCAAGACACTGAAACTTGGGAGTTGCTAAGCTGATGTTCTGACCATGTTAAAAGATGGCCACAGGAACAGCTATACAGGAGTTGCCATTTCCCAGAGACACAGACGAGAATTCCTCATCCTTACTTTAGTACCTGTCCTCTCCACAGTGTCAAGCAATTCCTCAGTAAATATCCCCCACTATAACCTAAACTTCAGTTGCAGGTGCTATTCCCAGGGTTGACTTCCATCCTGAAGCACTAGCCAGCACTGGTGCCCAAACAGCACCTCTGCTTCTCAATAAAAAAAATCTAGCAATTAGTGAATAAATACCTGTTGTCTTACAGATGTGCACAGCAAAATATTACTTACGTATGTAAGAACTGGCACTTGAAAAATCATCTCTTTTGGATCAAAAAGTACGAGGGACTATGGTGGAGGCAAATGACATGAAAAGCAAAGGATAGTAACTGACTGGAGTACTGTGTTCAGTTCCAGGACCCCCCAGTTCAAGAAAGAACTAACTACTGGACCGAGTCCAGTGAAGCGCTACAAAAGATGATGAGGGGACTGGACCTTCTCTCTTATGAGGAAAGGCTGAGAAACCTGGGTCTGTTTAGCCTGGAGAAGAGAAGACCGAGATGATCTTATCAATGTTCATAAATATCTACAGGGTGGGCGTCAGGTGGATGGGGCTAGAATCATAGAACATGCCGAGTTGGAAGGGACCCTCCAGGATCATCAAGTCCAACTCCTGTCCCTGTGTAGGACACCCCAAGAGTCACACCACGTGCCTGAGAGCATCATCCAATTGCTTTTTGAACTCAGGCAGGCTTGGTGCTGTGACCACTGCCCTGGGGAGCCTGTGCCAGTGCTCAGTCACCCTCTGGGTAAAAGAACTTCTCCTGATATCTCCCCTAAACCTCCCCTGATTCAGCTTCCTGCTGTTACCCCGAGTCCTGTCACTGGTCACAGGAGTGAAGAGATCAGTACCTGTCCCTTCTCTTCCCCTCGTGAGGAAGCCATAGACTGCAATGAGGTCACCCCTCAGCCTCCTCTTCTCCAGGCTGAATAATCCAAATTACCTCAGCCACTTCTCATAGGTCAATGCCTTCTAGTCCCTTCAGCATCCTCATGGCCCTCCTCTGGACGTGCTCCAGTAGTTTGATGTCCTTTTTGAACTGTGGAGCCCAGAACTGCACACAGTGCTCAAGGTGAGGCTGCACCAGTGCAGAACAGAGCAGGACAATCACCTCCCTTGACTGGCTGGCCATGCTCTGCTTGATGCACCCCAGGTTGGCCCTCCTGGCTGCCAGGGCACACTGCTGGCTCATATTCAGCTTGCTATCAACCAGGACCCTCAGGTCCCTCTCTGCTATGCTGCTCTCCAGCCACTCATTCCCTAGTCTGTACATACCACCAGGGTTGCCCTGTCCCAGGTGCAGAATCCAGCACTTGCCTTCATGTGGTTGGTGACCGCCCATCTCTCTAGTTTGTCAAGGTCTCTCTGCAGGATCTGTCTGCCCTCGAGGGAGTTGACTCTTCTCAGTGGTGTCCAGTGACAGGACAAGGGGCAACAGGCATAAACTGGAACATAGCAAATTCCACCTGAACATGAGGAAAAACTTTTTTATCTTGAGGGCAACAGAGCGTTGGAACAGGCTGCCCAGAGAGGTTGTGAAGTCTCCTCAGGAGACATTCAAAACCCACCTGGACCCAATCCTATAGGTGAACCTGCTTTAGCAGGGGCGTTGGACTAGATGATCTCCAGAGGTCCCTTCCAACCCCCACCATTCTGTGATTCTGATTCTGTGACGTACTGTTCATTGCCCCTTCCAGCACAAACAACAGACAGCAGCTAATGAAGCTAGTAGGAGACACTTTCCAAAAAATGAGTGATTCCTCAGGCAGTAGCTAGTAGACCCATGGAATTTGTTGCAAAAGGATGCAATGGAGGTGAAAAATTTACAAGGGTTCAAGGAGAAATTGAACAAGTTCACAGAAGAGAAATCATTCAACAGAAACTATCTCTGGCTCAGAGATTCCATGAGCTGAAAGTAGCTGGAGAGCAAGCACAAGAAGTATCTAACACTTATTCTCAGTGTTCCCCATGCATGCACTTACAGATGTTTTTGAGATGAGTCATATGAAGAATTAGGGAACTTATGGGTTCCTCTATGCTATTTTGTCTTTTATGGCTGCTATCAGATACAGGATACTGGGCTAGAAAGAACATCAGTGTGATGCAGTGTGGCAATTCTTCTTTGTCAAAATTATTTAATAAGCACATTTTAAAACAGAACATTCCAATTAAAACATAGTAAACGTATTTTAATGCTTCAATCTCCCTCCCAAAACTGCCAGCTTGATAAAATACATTAAATTTTAATGTTTTCTTGAGCTTGGCCTTTCATTCAAAATATTACTTAAAAAGTTTTTACACCTCTACTAGAGTAACATGACTGATTATTCTTCACCAAAACACCTAAAGCAGATTCATAGCTTTGCCTCCTACACACTATGCCTGCGCAAGCTCTTGGTAGTAGACCATACTGCTGCCCACTAACAGTCCTGGCTGCCATTTTTCTCCTCAGAAAAACTAAATGACTCACTCTAAGTCATCAACACTTCACTTGGAGAAAATCTGGTACTTTTGCATTTTCTCATTTTATTAGCAGAAATCAGAATCGAGTTGCATCAGAGAAGCAAGAGAAAAAAATAATTTGTAAATATTAAACAATTACCTTAACCTCCTACTAAAAATATCTAATATTAGAATACGAGAAAACACTGTACTTACCTACATTTGAAAGAGCCAGTAAGTATGATTTAGCTTGTTACAAACAAACAAGGCTTTGATGCATCAGCAAGCTAGCTGAAACAATTGTTCAGAGAATACTATTGTAAAACATACCCAGGTTGATATCAGAGAATATACATGGTTTCTGAAAAGGAAACTATGCTTTTTTAAGCTAGTAGAATTTTATAACAACAGTGAACTAAAGAGAAATTGCTGAAAAACTTTCTGAAAGCATTCCCCAAAGTCTCAAGAGGCAAATAAGTAAAATTAATCTTGGTATTAGGGGAAAACATTATCTGTGTTTAGATGCCAGCAACAAAGCATCAAAAGAAAAAGCAGTAAGTTGCCTATTAACTTGCAGAAAAGGGTTAACAGCAGAAGGCCAGGGTCCTGTACTAGAACTACTACTCCACATATTCCCTAATGGTTCCAGAAGCAAAAACTGCCAAAACTCACACACATGAAAATTATTATGGTTAAGACAAGAGAAGGAACTGTAGGAACTTCAGATAGTCTAATCAAGCTAGATAAAAAGGGGAATACATGACAGACAAAAAGAACAATCGATAAGGTACTGCCTGTCAAGGTGAATACTCCACAAACCAACTTTCTGGATTTTAACAACGAATTTAGAAAGAGACACGTTCACTCCAGCCAGTCCATTGAAGAACGATATTCAGTTAAAAAAGAGTTAGGGTGTATACAAAGTATTTTGGAGAATATTATAGTCGGTACATTGCAAACTGAATTCAGCACTCCAAGTGGGCACACAACGTAAAAAATTGTTTTAAATGCTAATTAAACTAAAACAATTCCAAAAAAGTTGAAAGTTGACAACAGTCATCTTAAACAGATATAAAAGGCAATACACAGGAAAGGGTGTAGAAAAAAATAAGAATGCTGAGTTCAACTGGAGTTTTATAAAAACAAGAATATATTCAACTAAACTACGGGGTTAAAACATCACAAATAATGTAAGACTTTACTATGAAATTCATTATTAATCTGAGACAATACATTTCCATACAACAATTGCTTAGGTCTCCAAAATTGGTTAGAAAAAGTGATTAAAAAAATAAAATCACAAACTACCAACCTAAGGTACAGTATAAGCTGTAACAACAGTTAAGACTGATCTCGAAGAATAGCAAACTACTAGGAGTTTCATATGTGAAACTTCTCAGTGGCACTACACACCTTTCCAAAAAGCAATTCTGAAAAGAAAGACAACAAGATGTGTCCTATAATTAAATCCTTATTCTTTTCTGGAGATAGCAACTAACAGGCAGAGAGAACAGCACAAAAGTTAAGCTCTCAGCTTTACAATCAGTAGAGTCCTTGAATGCCTCTTTGGCACAGCCGGCAGGAATACACACACAGCTCTGCAGTAGTCACAGCACATATGCTGCCTTTAGTCCAGCTAGCAAATCAAAAAAAAGCTTGGTAGGTTTTATGTGGAGTGGCACAGCAGTCAGGTGGCAGGATCTGAACATACTGCAGTAAGGGAGGCCACAGAAGATAACAGGACAGTAGTGAGGACTCTGTTACTGTGGTGGTGGGACACAGCAGCAGACAAGAGGATACAAATCCACAGGAAACGAGGTTTTCTTAGCTTGTTTCCCTTGTGTTTTACAGATTTTAATACTAATATTTCTGCACAGTGTAGCTTTGATCACTGTGTTAAATGTAGCTCTACTGAATAAAAGGATCAGTTTATCCAGATCGGCACAGCTATGACTGTGATATGAAGAGAACTCCAGGGAAAAACCCTTGAAGATCAAGTGCATGCTCAATTTTGTAGGCTGAATTGGCAGTAGGAGATGAAGGTGGTTCTTATCATGCATACAGTTTACAGTATGATATGTACAACAATACTTCTGCAGTCTAGTATACGGCTTGTAAGCATTTTTAAATTACTTACATTTGTCTTGCTGTTCAAAGGGGCAACCTCACTCTTCCTTTACCCAGAAGTCTAAGTCAGGCCAGCACTAGCACTATCAGCTGGATTTGAAAAGTGGATTTGTAGCTGGGTTCACAACCAGCTGGATTTGAGAAGTGGAGAGCACAACTGCAAAAAGGGGTGGGAGGGGAGCAAGATCAGCCCTTTCGTTTGCAGCACATATTCCACATCAGCTCCAAACCACAACCATGAGGTTTCAGGGCACAGTTAAGCTGATCTAATGGCCAGCCAGTGCCCAAAGGATTCACTGCCACCTGTGTATCCCCTGTGCCAGCTCCAACACATTTCCCGTGTCACACTGAGCCAACTCGATTTGATTTTTAGTTCTCTTCTCACTTAAATTCAGGGAACTAAAGTAGTAGAAAACCAACAGCACAAAATTAATTACCAAAAAGTCAGATTAAACCACTAGCTAGCACAGAAAGAGGCTGGGGGTGGGAGAAGCTGTTTGGAACCATTCCCTTCAGTAGCAACTAAGCAGGTCAAATGCAATATGAAATGACAGTCCTGTCAAGGACGGGTGAATATAACATCTCTGGAACCCTCAATCTTTGCAAAGTTTGACAAGCTTTTATGAAGCAAGGGTAAATTGTTTCAATTTAAAGTTTGTCTTTTTTAGTCTCTGCTAGGTTGTGCCTAACCTACACAATCAATTTTGTTCCCAGTGTGGTGAGTTCCCAGGGTAAACAAACAATAGGAATGAGAAGGACCAAAACGTTAACATTTCTTTTGTGCCACCAAACAAGCTTTTGTTTTTCCAGTCATTCCCAGCACCCTTCTGAAAGGTTCCCACAGCCCGTGTAAACAACACGTAAGCTGAGCGTGATGACTGTATGTTCCTCCTACATAGGCAGTCAGCAACTGCAGCATGCAGCTCCCTTAACTAGACAGCCAAACATCCATCCCATGGCATGGGACACCACCCACCTCTACCCTTCAAACAAAAAATCCTGCCTGTGCTCCTGAGTCATGCTGAGTGTTACCTAGTGCTCCCACCAGGAGCTTAGCTGAAGTTTGACCCTCGGTTATTTCAATATCAGCCCACTTCTTTTCTGTTGCATATCAGGAATTACTCAACTTCAAAATAGTCAAGCATAACAGTATTCAAAGGACAAATAACAACGAAACAATTCGCAAGGTTTACCATGGCAATAAGCTATAAAGCTGGGAATACAACACAAAACCTGAAATGAAAAAACAGTGTGTCCTGGAAACAAATCAAATGTAACCATGAATGTCAAAGTTATTTTGCTATAGCAAGACATGTTTAAGAACCACCCTCATTTTAGTGCGCTCTCAGGTATGTAAAACTTTCAAAATTGAATTAAACATCTAGACAAGCTACTAAGCTGCCATTCTGGAGATAATCAGAGTCATTAACACAAACACACTTCTGTATTACAGGTTTGAAAACCTGAAGGTCTGTTAAAGCCCACCCAAGAATAAAACCAACATAAGATATTCTTAGCAGGACCTATTTCACACATGTTATTACTTCCCTGAAGACACATAATGTCAAAACATAGTTAGAATTACTACTGTGTTACTAAGGGGGTACCAAAGCCCATGTGCTACTCTTGCCATGTTTCGTGACCACGAAGCAGTGTTCAGGACCACATGTGGCACAGCGTATAGTGCAGAGCAAGGCCAGGGCACGACAAAGTCCAGCAAGCTGGGAGTCAAGCAGTGACTAAGTCCAGCTCTAAACCATATTGAAGACAGCAGAATTGGAATCCACCTGCTACCACAGATAACGCAACTAACACAGTATCAAAGCAAAGGGGTACAACTGCCCACTACTACCAGAGGCTCGTCACAAGGGTGCACATCTGCTCCCCTCTTGGCCACACAGAGAAATTTAAACACACACCAAGTAGGTGGTGGTGTTGGATTTACGTGGCAAGGTTCTGGTAGATTGGGAATTACAGGAGTGGCTTCTGTGAGAAGCTGCTAGAAGTTTCCCCCATGTCCAACAGAGCTAATGCCAGCCGGCTCCAGGATGGACCCGCCACTGGCCAAAGCTGAGCCCATCAGCGATGGTGGCAGCACCTCTGGGATAACGTATTTAAGAACGGGGGGGGAAACACAACTGTATAATTGCAGCCAGAGAGGGGAGTGAGAGTACGTGAGAGGAACAAATCTGCAGACATCAAGGTCAATGAAGAAGGACGGGAAGGAGGTGCTCGAGATGCTGGAGCAGAGATTCCCCTGCAGCCCACGGTGAAGACCATGGTGAGGCAGGCTGTCCCCCTGCAGCCCATGGAGGTCCGTGGTGGAGCAGATGTCAACCTGCAGTCCATGGAGGACTCCACACTGAAGCAGAAGGATGAACCCAAAGGAGGCTGTGACCCTGTGGGAAGTCCATGCTGGAGCAGGCTCCTAGCAGGACCTGTGGACCCCTGGAGAGAGGAGCCCACACTTGAGCAGGTTTGCTGGCAGGACGTGTGACCCACACTGGGGAGACCCACACTGAAGCAGTCTGTTCCTCAAGGACTGAACCCTGTGGAAGGGACCCCATGCTGGAGCAGGGAAAGAGTGCGAGGAGCCCTCCCCAGGAGGAGGAAGGAGCAGCAGACACAATGTGTGATGAACTGACCACAACCCCCATTCCCCATCCCCCTGTGCTGCTGCCGGGAAGGAGGTAGAGAAACTGGGAGTGAAGTTGAGCCTGGGGACAAGGGAGGGGTGGGGGGGAGGTGTTTTGAGTTTTGGGTTTATTTCTCATTACCCTACTCTGATTTGATTGGTAATAAATTAAACTAATTTCCCCAAGTCGAGTTGTTTTCCCCATGACAGTAATGGGTGAGTGATCTCTCCCTGCCCTCACCATGGGGCAGAACCCATGAGCCTTTCGTTACATTTCTCTCCCTTGTCCAGCTGAGGAGGGGAGCCATAAGAGCAGCTTTGGTGGGCACCTGGCCTCCAGCCAGGGTCAACCTACCAAAGCAGTCTGGGGTGGGGGGACGCACAGCAGGTTGAATAATTGTCTCCCTCCCCCAGGACTCTCACAACACATAGCAAGTTAGGAGAAAAGCAATTCCTAAATACGGTGCTCCAAACAAACTATTTCAAAATCCATCTTGCTGGAATATCCAATAAGGCCTGCTAGATATCTAGATACGTGGAGAAACAGTGTCAAAAGTTTCCTGGCAAAAAAAAAATAAATATAAAAATTACACAGCAACTTTGCCTTAGCATGATTTAAGATGCTCTCAAGATCCACAAAAACTGTTTCTATTGTACTCTGCAGTAAAGAAAAAACTTTACCTGTCATTGCAGTGATCCACCCACTCACAGAAATGCCACCGATCTGAAGACATTCATCAGCTCCAGCAACAACAGATGAAACTGCCACAGCAGAACTCAGAAACAAACGTTACAAATAACTTAGACCAAGGTATCTCCAGAATCACAGTTTCAGGGCCCTTTTCTATTTTGCTAGAAGATCACTTGCTTTGAACATCATTTCCTGAATTAAAACAAAATGTCACGAGAGCAGCTTTGGTGGGCACAGGCGCTCCTGGCAAACTGCAGGTTTGCAAGTAACAAGTAACACTGCTTAGCAAAGACACAGCATTTGGTAAAGCAAAGGTGTAGACATCCTGTCTTCAACAGAGATTCAAAGCCATGTTGAGCTACATGGGACTACACTTGCCACAGAAGATGAGTAACATTTCTTTAGAGGGGCCTGAATCCACAGCTGTAGTTTTGGTTATCCTTATTAAGTGCTTATGGCCCTGAACACTGAAGAAAATATTTTTTAAAAAACTAGCCTTACTAGGCAATGGAGAAGTCAAGAAAAGCATGCACCCACTATCATCAGGTCTAGCAAACAAATCCTAGATTTTGCAGCTCCTGCAATGGCTGGTGAGCAACTTCTCAAGCATGAACTGTGCTACAAGGCTGAAAGGTTTGCACTCACCAGTGCACACACAGAGCAGCTCACCCTCCTAAAAAGGGAAGTTGGGAAAATGCTTGAAACCTTTTCTTCCCTGTTGGCTTTGACCTGTGGTGTTTTGGGCTTGCCAGTCATTTTGTAAGACAAGTAGCTTGTCCTGAAGTAGCCTGTTCACTTCTGAAAACATCATGACTATTTTCATTCCTGCGGATATATAAGGATACACATTCCATCCTATGAAGCACGCCACGTATTTTATATAAAAAGAAAAATATCCTTTCACATGTAGTTTGTAGTACGGCAAACTCCCTATGAGCATAGGCAAATCTCGTGTGTTACAGCAGACCTAAACATAAAGTTTCACCTCAAAGAAAACACGACAGACTTCATCCTGAAAAATGTGTGCTCCAAAAGTATTCACCAGCATCCGTGACAACACAGAGCCAAGGTGTGCAGTAAGGACATTATGCCAGGCAAAGAGGGCAGAGTTAAGCAGATACTGTCAACAACACACCCTGGGTTTGCAGTTCCTGTCCTTCAGAAGTTCAAAGCAACTATCACAACCTAGAACGACACAAAGCCACAGCTGAGTAACCCTGACTCTGCATGACCAAGTTCAGGAATACTTCAATCCATCAAAAAGACATCACAACACTCTGTGTGCAGTCAGCTCTCCACCACCACCCTTAAACTCTTTGATAATCCCAGCAAGAGAACACATGGGGGAAGTCTCTGGTAACCTGTATCACGTCAAGGTCTCCTTCCACCTTCCCAGCCACTCAAAGCAACATTTCTAAAGAAAGAAGTGCTGAAGAGGGAGAAGGACAAGCTTTGACATCAGACCAAAAGGCTGAGGAACCCGAGAAGGGAACATAGGAACAAGCATAACGATTATCCCAGAATCAGTTCGGGTTTCCCATTTTCCAAAGAGAGACCTATGTGTAAAGAGAGGGACCAGGGAAGGGAAAGAATGAATCCACGATTACGATCCAGGATACTGCAGCGACAAGACTCATTGATGAAGGTTTATGAAGAGTTTAGAGGAAACTATTGCAACTCCTCCTCCCTCAGTGTCCTCTTGCCCACAGCCCCAGCTCCACAAGGCCAGGTCTCACCACAGCACGCACACGCCTCTCTGCTCCACCTCTGGGCAGCTCTCCTGCCTTGGTAAGGTGGCAAATCATGCACTTAGTAAGTGTTGCTTCAGCAGCATGCCCTGCCCTCCAAGTACACCTCCTCCCCTCAGCCTGCCCACGCTGAAGAGCTCACAAGCAACAGGCAGCTCACACCACCCCTATTACTGAAAGGTTTTCAAGAAAGAAAGCACTTCAAAACACTCACATTTTGGACAACTTAGAACAGTCAGTCTTTAAACATTACCTAACCTTAATTACCTCAGAAGCTGACCCTCTGCTGTAAGCAGCCATCCAACTTCAGGTCACAAGACAAACTAAACTCACCTAGGCCAGTTTAGCCACCCACGACCTACTACAGGCTTCCCCAATAACTGTAGCTGCTACGAAGCAGCCTTGTGTGACCGATCAGAAACACAGATCCAGCAATTTCCAGGAACACACTACTTCCCTTCCACCCAACACCCCAATGACCCCATCTAGGGCACATTGAAACGTTAATCAGGTAACAACAATGTTAATAACAATGGATTTGGGTGACAAAATCCGTACAGCACTCCCAGTCTCTTGTGAGACTATCAAAGGGACATCCCTTTTTTAAAAATACAATCTGAGGTATCTAAATAGCAAAATGTATCATACTGGTACAACTCTAAATTATAGCCAACACTGAAAACAGCACATACAACTAAAATGCTCCATGCTTCTCCATTTTAGGGCCTTATTTGTGGTTGGTCAAAAAATTTGACAAATTTTCCTAGTTCATAAGGCAACGGCCACCACTGATGATGTTGGAGGGATATGGGAGAGGACAAAAAAAAAAAAAAGAGGTGTTTGAGAGCAAATCTTGCTCTTGTAGCTACTCGTGAGCATGTATTTGCTGAAATCATCACATCAGAATTCTACCTGTACATGCACAGGACACTGGGCTAAACTGGCCTTTGATTTAAGACAGAATAGACTGTGTTCAAACAGTGGCTGTACTACCATAAAGCAAGATCAAGAAATTTGTTATTAATAACTTAATTTCTATGTTTACATGGTTCTAGGTCTTCATCAGACAAATACTTGTAGTCTTTGTAGCCTTTGCTGTCGCAAGAGACAATCTAAAAGTCTGTAGAAGTGACCTGGGTAACAGATTTTGTCTGTCCTGTGACTACATGGAGCGTTTCAGTATAGAACCATCCATCAGTTCCCACATATTCACTAAATCACAAGACTTTCTGTCATGGAAGAGTATTCTCAAGAGCGATTACAGATAATCCTCATAATCTCTTTCAAGAATTACCTGCTATACACAGCCCACATAAGAGAAGGCTGAGGCAGCTCTGCAGATAAGGTCTTTATGTTACTTTTATTTCAAATGTAATGTACATATAGTCAGTTACCAAGCTTGTGTTCTTCAGAAAGAGCTCCAGAAGACTAAACGTGTTTGTTAAATAAAGCCTGAATTTAAAACATGCTAACCAAAAGATACTTAACTTAGTTTAATTTAAAGAGACAGAAGAATATCATTCCTCTCTGTTTAATAACATCACCAGGCCTAAATCATCACACACCATTCTTCCCTTCTACTGATTCAGAGACAACAAATTCCATTGAAGTAATTAACAAAACTTTTGCAAAGTATCGTGTGCATACATAATGAAGGGAAGTAAAGTTAACTTGTCAAAGAGATTAAAGGTAAAAACTATTTATTTCCCTAAACTAAAAAGCTACTTAGTATAAACGCTACTCTAACTGTTAATGCAAATGAAATTGGTGTACTTTCTGATAAGCATTTATGTTTCCAAACAGACACCACTGTAATAGTAAATCACTCAGTTTGAACAAAGGAACTGCATTGATTAGATCTAAGCTGCCATAGGAGGAAAAA
The DNA here is from genome assembly GCA_013398125.1 of Aegotheles bennettii. Classification (NCBI taxonomy): domain Eukaryota; kingdom Metazoa; phylum Chordata; class Aves; order Caprimulgiformes; family Aegothelidae; genus Aegotheles; species Aegotheles bennettii. The sequence goes on along the minus strand of VZRW01004680.1, from coordinate 617,011 downwards.
CTTAAACCTTGACAAAAATTATTTTAATAGCACAAAGTGATCTATCTCCTCGAGATATTTATGAACCCTGAATACCAACAAGGATGTGTAAGTGCCATCAAGAGACAGAACGAGGCTGCCATTAACAAACGGATGATGATGGAGTGGGAAAGGGTAGATTTGGAACCAGGAAGTGACATAAAAGCAAGAGTAATCACCGTATCGAAAAACAGACCTAGTGCTTTTCAGCTCCCATACATATTAAATGCAACATAGCATTGACCTTCTCCTTAACACTACGGCCTGAAGAGAATGCAGCTTCCTCTCCCGACATCCTAGTTCCGGGACCAGTAAAAGCAGAGTGAACTGAATGGGAAGTTCAACTTCTTCTACCCCCTTTTCGAAACAGCAGTGATGACAGGGAGCTTAAGATCGAGTTATTTTGGTCTAAAAAAAGTCTTCCTACCTCTCAGCATACTCGGTCTCAAAAAGAAACTTCAGGCGTCCCATCTACCTTTGAACTTCCTACTGACGTCTGGGTTTTCCCGGAGTTTTCAGAGGCTGTCTTCTCCGTACTCTCGAGTACACAGTTGGGAAACAGACTGTACCTACTCTCAAAACAACCGAAAGCACAGAACGAGCACACATTGCTGGAATTCTCAAGTGTGGCTTTCTGCTCACATGCATGTATTTTGGACCTTCGTCCACTACACATTTCTGCTACATTTTATTTTTCTCTCCTTTCAGTTCCAGCTGGTAAAGAAAACACAGAAGAGCAGGACCCTAGCAACTGACCCACGGGATGTTCACAAACTGTTCATTCTTCTTTTAAAGAAGAACCAGAAAAAAACTGCAACCTTTTCCTTCAGAGTGTTTCTAAACACCTTGCAGGGGGATGTGGAGAGGAGTCAGCTAGACTCATGTAGACAACAGTTTCCATACAGTTGTGATTTCTGGATTGACGTCAAATAAACGACATTTAAACTACTCTCCTCACTGTTTAGTACCTCCTCTTCAAATGTAACCAACGGCTGTATAAATTTTAACTCCTGAATAGTACAATTTAACATAAACGTTCCTTCCCCAACGAACAACCGTGATGCTTGCTTCAGTTAAGAGCAAGTTAAGGCATTCCATCAAAACAACCTAAGTTTTGCTGTACTTTTTTGCTCAGAGGGCAACTCTGCACGCTGCAGGAACGCTGAAAAACAAAGCAAAACAGTCCCCAGGCAAACTGAGCCCCATTCCCACGGGAGCCCTGAAGTTCCCCAGCCTGAGCAAGGTTCGGAGGGAGCACCGAAGATGCAACTTCTCCAACACACAGGAGGAGCCAACGCTGCCTCTGGCTTGCAAACTGCATTAAACAGCGCTTTACCCCAGAAAGCGGCTCCCTGGGAGCGTCTCCCCGTGGCAATAACACAGCGGCATCGCCCACCCGAGCGCGATGGGAACGAGCAGGCGGGAGGCAGCCACGGGGGCTCTCAGGAGCCACCCAACCCCTTAAGGAGAAGCCCCAGGACCCGGGGGGTGTTCGCGGTCCCCCCGCCCCGCAGCAGCGCGGCCGTGCGCTCCGCTCCCCGCCTCGCACAACTTTCCCCCGGCCGGGCTCGGGGGGTCCCGGCCCCTTTGTTCGCAGGGGTTGGCGCTGCCCGCCCGCGCCGCGGCGGCTACAAAGGGGGCGGCAGAAGTACGGGAGGAGACCTCGGCCCTTGCCGGAGCCCCCGCCTCCTCGGGCTGCGGCGGGCGGGAGCGGGCCGGGGCCG